>CAUYRH010006949.1:0-95336 GCA_963574655.1 Perodicticus potto
TGGGACCACACCTATGGTGCATCTTAGAAGGGTACAGGTGAAACTTACTAAATGCAGAATATAAATGTCTTAACACAATAACTAAGAAAATGCCATGAAGGCTATGTTAACCAGTTTGAGGAAAATATTTCAAATTGTATATAAAACTGGCACATTGTACCCCATGATTGCGTTAATGTACACAGCTATGATTTAATGAAAAATAAATAATAAAATAATAAAATAAACAAGAAGGTAACATATACTTTTTGTAGTTAAAAAACAGTATTTTATGTTAACGTTTCCTTGCTTCGATGGTGACCATGTCCAAACATGACTCTTCTGCTGGAGATTTGGACAGTTTCTGAGCAGGTGCAGTAATAAGCCACTTGCTTTAAAATCCACAGAAATGAATGCATGTTCCTGCCACAATTCATGGTCCATCACCCCTAATAGTTGGCTGCTGATCCACTGACATCAAGACCAGAATTCAGCAAAAGCAGATCCATAACAGAGAAAGAACTTCCTGAATCTCTTTTCTCTCTTTCTGTGGGTGTGTGTGTTAGAGAGAGAGAAAAAAAACTGTTTTGCCCCCTGGATGCAGAAATATACCTTGTTCTTGCATGTGAGAATAAAACTGTACCTCTTGTATGTGGTGGACAGGAATTACAATGATCTGATATTCTAGGTAGTTTCATATTAAAATCTTTTCCTTGCACACAGGGATTTAGAATTCATTGGGGGAGGATGGGGAGGGAGAGGAATCATAAAGACAGGATAATAGCTCCTCATCTGAAAGATTTGCATCATCATTCTACAATAAAATTTATTTTATTTTCCAGAATTTTTCTAATTTTAATTTTTACCATGGGTCAGAGGGGAAATCCTTGGGGGCAGAAATAAAACAACATTGTGCCCCTGTTCGCACTCCTAAGGTGTCTGATGAAGGCAGAAGACAGGAGGGAAACCTTTTTATTCCTAGGTGCGGATTAAATGCATCTTTCTCAAATGCCCCAGAGAAGGTGAGTGGTTAAAAAAATTAAAAGGCATTGTCCCCAGGCCTGGCCCCTGTGCACCAAAGCCTCCCAGGAAAGGTTGTCCAGCAGGTCAGATCCCCCGCAGTGTGCGCTGGGAGGCTGAGCTCCTGCCTGCCCCACTCCCAGGCTGCAGCTTAATAAAGCTTAATAAAAGGTGTGATTGCCATGGCAACCTCAGAAACACTTTCAAATAGATGGCCAATTATTATTCACTCATTTACTGTTTATTGTAGCGATGCCAATCACAATGAACTCCAGGGGTGCATTAATGGAGCTGTGATCTGGGCTTGTGGCCCTGGGGAGGGCATTGTGATGCCTCATTCATTAGCACAGTGCACTCGAGGTGGGTGAGTACAGCCTCTCCTTTTGGCTTGGAGCACCCAGCCACACACACACACACACACGCACACGCACACACACGCACACACTTCCCAATGAACACCCAGGCCCCCTGTCAGGCAAAGGGACAGAAACCTTTGCTCAGTCCCTGGCAGGAGTTTTAATATTTTTCACCCTTGGGCGGCGCCCATAGCTCAGTGGTTAGAGTGCCGGCCACAGACACCGAGGCTGGTGGGTTCGAACTGGCCTGGGCCAGTTAAAACCACAATGACAACAGCAACAGAAAAAAGTAGCTGGATATTGTGGTAGGCACCTGTAGTCCAAGCTATTTGGGAAGCTGAGTTAAGAGGATTGCTTTGAGGTTGCTGTGATCTGTGACGCCGGGACACTCTACCGAGGGTGACATAGTACGTTTTTTTTTTTTTCACCCTTCTCCCTGGAACCTTCCCCTATTTCAAATTTGATAACTACTCTGCCTCCTTAAACCTGGGACAAGCTCTCAGGGACAGGCGTGTCCTAAGCTATTTTCTCTTTGTGGTGGGTGGTTTGGGAAACCAGGAGGAGGGATACAGCGAGGGAGGGCTTCTCCTTGTCCTAAAACTCCCCACCCTACTCCCAGCCCTGCCCTAATGCTCCCCCCACCACCACCCCCCAAACACACTCTCACCCCATAGAAGAAAGGCACCCACAAGACAGGTGGTGGAGGCGTTAACTTGTGTTTTTTTTTCCCTAAAGTATTTTCTCTCCCTCTTCAAGAAGGGAGCCAGCTGTTTCCCAAGGCAGAAGTGACAGAAATACAGTCTCCATCCTCGGTGGCTTGGATGGATTGGGCCAGGTCTTCCCGGAGGAGGGAGTGTGTGGAGTGTGTCCAGGGAAGTCAAGGATCAGAGACTGTCCAAGGCTAGATGGGGCGGGGGTTTGGAAGCCACCAGGATCCTCATGCGTCCCTAAGGCTGGGTCAAAGGCAGCAAAACCATTGCCCTCCAGGTTCTTGCAGGCCAGGAGACGATTACGTAAGTGGGGGCCAAGACCAGAAGACAGTTCCCAGGGCTTGTTCTGTACACAGTTCTGGCCCGATGGAAAGAGTGTGGGCTGAGAACAATCCCCACCAACCTGGTGAGATGGGGCCTCACTGCCAGATTTTATTTAACTTAACAAATAGAGTAGTGTGACGTTTCTCGCACACCAGAGTGCATGGTAAAGTGTGGTAAAGTCCACACCAGAGTGTGGTAAAGTCCACACTCACTGCACGGAGTGGCAGCTCCGGCTGCCAGGAGACACCACCCAGGGTGGCCTGCTCTTCTGGTGGCAGTTCCTTCTTACCCTGCCTGGCTCATTTCTGAGTCCTGAGGCTCCAGTCCTCACCCAGATTCCTGAAGGGAGATTCCTCCCTCGCTGGTGCCTGTCATGCCCAAAGACAGACAGACAGAAAGACAGACAAGGGTGGGAAGGTGTAAGAGTGACTCACTTATATTTGCTTGTCTCTAGCCCTCCCTGGGCTCAGAATGTGGGATAATATTAAATAAAACAATTATTCTGATGCTTGTTAAAATGGAGAAGACTTTTTATCCAGGGCTATCATGATAAGTGGCAATGCTATTGCAATGGCAGAAAGAGACGGGACTTAACTCTGAGTACATGAAGGGTAAGTGGAGATTTATAGCCAGTGAGCAAAAGGTGGGGGGTCAGGGAGCAGAATTCTTGTCCAGCCAACTTAGCAGGATTGGGGCTGAAGGCAGGCCAGGATGATTAGATATCAAGGGTAGGGGAATCCCTCTAAACCACCTTTTCAGGATCCTTGCTGAAGCCAGACTTTGCATGGACAGACAAGGAAGCTTGGAGTTGAAGACCAGTTGAGAAGAGGCCCTTTGGTCAATGAGAGAGTCAGTCATTGTCAGCAGACCCTAGAAAGGGGACCTGGGGGCAGGATAGCAGAAGGGGAACCTGGTGAAGGAAGGGGATGTCTTTGTTTTCTGGCAAAATTGGGCAGCACCCAGCAGAGAAGAGTGACTCTGAAGCGTAGTTCATAGAAGGCCAGGTGACACTATCAGGAAACTAACTGTCATGCTGGGTTTAGGCTACACTGGAGGAGGAGCCCTAACAGCCATCACTCCAGTAAGTCAAGTCATCTGAGGGACCCAAGAGATTTTTCTGCTCTAGACCTTTCCTCCGTGGTTAGGTGCTCCCACTTTGTAGGGGGGAGGGATTGACCACAGCCAAGGTCATAGCCTTTGGAGCTCAATTTCTTCTTCTGGAAGGTGAGGATGATAATGTTTCCACCCTCAGGGGTTTTGTGAAGATTCACTGTAATGGTGTTAAAACCCAGGGCAAGACCTCATCTTCAGCCCCCTAATCTCAGCCCAGTCTGGGAGCAGCAGCTGAAGTGAAGGCTTTTCCTTCCATCTCAGGGACCCAGGGAAGGCCCATAATCTCCTGGAGGTACAGCGCCAGCTCTCTGAATGACCTCGCCCCTCCTGACTCCCGCCCCATGGCAGATGGCGCTTCCTCCTCCATCAGCTCAGGAACCACCCATCTGCACCATTCCCACCACATGGGAATTCCTGGGATCTTAGTCTATATTCTCCAGCTGCTTCTCTTAACAGTGGTGATTTTTGTGTCTCCCTCAAATCCACATGTTGAATCCCAACCTCCAGGTGACGGTAGGAGGAGGTGGGGCTTTTGGAGGTGATTAGGTTATGGTGGCAGAACCCCCATGAATGTGATGTGTGTCCTTAATAAAAGAGATCCCAGAGAGCTGGCTTGCCCCTTCCACCATGTGAGGACACCATGAGAAGGTGCCAAGTATGAAGATGGTGATCTCACCAGACCAAATCTGCCAGTGCCTTGACCTTGGACTTCCCCGGCTCCAGGACTATAATAATTAAATTTCTGTTGTGTCTAAACCACCCAATGATGGCAGCCCAATGGACTAAGAAAGATGACATGTGACAGAGCCACAGGGACCCTGAGAGGCCAGAAACTGGTTGTGACCCCCAAGTGAGGGGAGGGTGGTCCCAAGAGTTCAATCCAAAGCTCTTGCAGGCATGCGACCCAGAAGAGATTTTTGAGGGGGCATGAGCAGGCAAGGGGCCCCCAAAGAACAACTTTCAGAAAGCAGAGCCAGGCAGGGGTGGGCAGGGGGACGTCTCTGGAAGTTCGGCCTGACTTTTACCAGCAGACCTAACTTGAATCAGCTCCACAAACGTGTCTAGAAGATGTTTTATGTGGCTTTCCCTGACTGTATGAGACCCTGGGAATACAAAGATAAATAAGGCTCATTCTCTGCCTCAAGGAATTTACAGTCTGGGGAGAAATCAGGAATGCAAACAAATAAATTCCAATACTCCCATAGATGGGAGCTAGAGTGCCTAGCCGAGACGAGTGCCGTGGGAACACAGGACAGGCCTGGGGTCCTGCCTGGGCAGTTAGGGGACGTCTCACAGAGCAGGTGAGAGTTCGTTTTGCTATTCAGAGAAGGGCATGTCAGCTGCCATCTGGGCAAGGCACAGAGATAGTTTGGAGAGCTGTGGCCACAGCCAGGAGCTGAGAGACAGGTGTTAGAAGATGAGCTGGGAGATAAAAGCAAAAACCTAGAGAAGGTCTTTGAAAGGCCAGTGAGGCTATGGGAACCGTAGAAAGACTGTCTGAATGGTGGCCTTGGGTGGGGAAGTGCGAGGACATCCCTACAACAGCACTAGCAAAAGACCAGTCCATGTAGATCAGGGGAGCTGAGCCATCAGAGCCAGAAGACTGGGCCTCAATTCTGCTTCCCACTAACTACAGGATAAAGGACAGGAGCGGTCTGGAGTCTCAGGGATTCACAGTTCTCAGGACTGTAAAACAGGGAGAGGTAATAGATCGCACTCCCTTGTGCCACCCAAACACAGTGGTCCTGGTTGCAGGCATTCAATAAACAAAGGGTCGCCCTAAGGCAAAATCTCAGGAGGGACGTGTTTGAAGAGCATAGACTAGTATCTAGCACACAGACCTGGAAAGAATAACAGATTGAATCTAGGAGAAGAAAAAAAATGAATCAAAGATGACTCTGAAAGTTCTAGAATGATCTCTCAGTGGGCACCGAAGACAGATGGGGGAAGACGAAAGAGGAGTTGGAGGAGGAGGTGAACCCTACCGGTGTGGTTTGCATGGTGGCCTCGGGAATCTCACTGCTTCAGCTCCGTCTGTGTCCCACGGCCAAATCTGCCCAGGTCCCGAAGGTGGCCTCATCCCTAACCCCACGGGCAGACTTCCCCCTGGGCAGGGGTTGCTTCTATCTATTTGTTCTCCATCCCGTTATTTAAGGCAAGGAAAAGTGGATATTCACACAGACTCCATCCTTTTCTTCCCCTTTCCCGGGGTGGGCGGCCCTTATGATATCCGGTGCGAAGGAGCAAAAATAGAAGTCGAGTTCTAGGCAAAGGAAACTCATATCACCTGGGGCCTTCTGGGTGCCAGGCTCAGGGTGTTATTCTATTTAATGCTCACAATGAACTTGAGGGCTTGGTTTTATTTCTATTGTTCCCACAAAGGCTAGGCTAGGAACTAAGATCCTAAAAGAAATGTCACAGGAGGAAAGACTAAAGAGTTTCCTCCAGGCTAATGCTGACCTACCTTCTTGTTGAACACAGCCACAAGCCTGAGCCCTGCGCTTGGCACCTGTCTGCATCACGGCTCCCCATTCCCCTCCCCCCGGCTGTCCCAGTGCCACAGGAGGCTGGCCCTCAGAGGCCCTCCCTGTCACCCACCCGCTAACTCAGAGTCCTAGAGAGGCTGAAGCCAACATGCCAGGATCTAGACTAGACTGGTTAACCCTGACACCCTGATGCACATCTTTAAACATCTGACCGAGCTCCTAGGGCCTCAGAGGCTCAGACTCCCTTTTAACTGAAGAGCCCCTTCTCCTGTGAAGCCCTCCCTGGCTGCCTCTTCTGGAATAATCTTCATCACCACTGTGGACAGCATGTTGCACACATTCCTCGTTTGATACTCAGTGATCAAGGTAGGTATTATTGACCCCCATTTTAAAGATACAGTGACTGAGGCTGTACCTTGACTGAGAGGTTAAGTAATTTGCCTAAATCCCACAGCTACAATCTGTCCCTCCTGAGATTTTAGCCTTAGGGTGACCCATTGTTTATTGGATGGCTGCGACCAGGACTGCTGAGTTTGGCTGGCACAAGGGAGTGAGATCTGTTACCCCCTCCCTATTTTACAGTTCTGGGAACTGTGAATCCCTGAGACCTCAGACTGCTCCTGTTCTTCATCACGTAGTTAGTGGGAAGCAGAATTCAGAGCTAGTCCTCTGGCTCTGACAGCTCAGCTCCCCTACTCCGCACGGAAGAGGCGGTGATGACATCTGAAGCCAGGCCCCTTGTGCGTTACAGATGGAGCCCCTCTTGCAAACATCTCTGCGTCCCCCACAGTAACACATAGTAGGCATCCGATAGTGACGAGTTAATAAGGCCTGAGGATTCTACAGCAGTGCCGTCCACGGGAGAGGCGAGTGGGGCCCGCCGAGGAGGAGCCCACCCCCAGGGAGAGGGATGCTGGGGAGCCACGCACTGCCCTCATCTGAGCACCACCGAGGTTGCCAGGAGGAAAGGGCACCTGGAAGCAGAGCTGGGTGACGGCTTCGCTCTGGATTTCAGTGGGCTTCCTCAAAGTGTCATCTGAAGCAAGTCGCTAAACTCTCTTACTTTGTTCAGTGCAAAAATGGAAATGATAATATATTCATTCTGCATAAGTCACAGGGTTTCATGGGGACTTAACGGGACAATGGACATGAAGTGCTTTATAAACTGTAAAGCACCACACAAATGCGGTACCTGTGATTAATCTTAGACAATTGTGCGCGTATCTGCACAGCCACGGCCACAGGTGCCCGTTCACTGAAACACACACGTACACACTCTTGCTCCAAAGAGAAATCAGCATATTAAAGCAGCCCCCTGAAAGCCCATGCTGGGACTCCATCTTGCCGGTGCCATTACCCACTTAGACTGAGTGGGATCGGGAAGATCGAGGAGGGGCTGAAGAGCTTCAAGGAGAAGCAGGTGGGTCTGGAACGCAGACTGCTCGACCCACACCTGCCTGTTCTCCCTGCTGTCTGGGTTTGTTTGTGTTTCCTTGACACAGGCAGCTGGGAATTGCAGCCCACCCCCTTAAAGAAGATGCTGATGGAGCAGAGATAGGGGGGTTCAAATTCAGCAGCTTCCCTTGGGTGCCTACGAGTCATTCATTCATTCTGTCATTCACCAGAATTTATTGAGCACTTACTATGTATGCACAGAATTGCATGTCGCACTAGGGATCCAAAGCCAAGTCCTGCCTGTCTCTGAAGCTCACACGGACAGCCAGTGAGCACCGTTGGGAATGGTGGGCAGCCCCACAGGCCCAGGCAGATGGCTGTGCTCTGCTGGGGGGCAGCAACTGAAGGCCAAAGGCAGGCCACACTCCTGAAAGGCCTTCATGCCACACCCATGAGTTTGCAATTTATCTTATAGGCAATAGGGAGCCAAGTAGATTCCCTTGACCTTTTTTTTATTGGCCAGGCCTGGGATTGAACCTGCCACCTCCAGTATATAGAGCTGTCACCCTGCTCCTTTGAGCCACAGGTGCCGCCCCCCTTTACCTATTTTTTTAAATTTTTTCCCCTTTACCTTTTTTTAAAAGTATGTTTCATCTCTCTTTGACAATATCACCCTTCAAAATTTATAGCAGTTACATAAGCATACTAAAATCAGCGAAAGGACATAAAGTCATATAAAGAAAACTCATCATTTCTCTCTCCCCATTTCTATTGCCCCAGTACACTCTATAGCAGTGGTTCTCACAGTGTGTTCCCTAATGAGCTGGGTCACGGTCATCTGGAAGCTTTTGGTTTTTTTGAGACAGAGTCTTACTATGTCACCCTCAGTAGAGTGCAGTAGCGTCACAGCTCCCAGCAACCTCCAGCTCTTGGGCTTAAGTGATTCTCTTGCCTCAGCCTCCCCAGTAGCTGGGGGCACAGGTGCGTCACAACACCCAGCTATTTTTTGGTTGGAGTTGTCATTGTTGTTTAGCAGGCCTGGGTCGGGCTTGGTGTATGTGGCTGGCGTCCTACTCACTGAGACGCGGGCACAGAGCCCAACTGGAAGCTTTGTGGAAATGCAGGTCCTTGTGGTCCACCCCAGACCTACTAAATAAGAAACTCTCGTGGGCCCAGTCATCTGCTATCACCCTTCAGGTGATTCCGATACTTACAAAAACTCAAGATTCACTGCCCTATACTACCCAAGATTTTCCACACCTACCTCCATGTGGACCAAGCAAACAGAAACACACACACATTTATATACAAAACACATGATATATGTCATTTTTTCTAATGGTTTTTTCATCAGTTGGTCAAGCAACCTGCTTTATCTTATGTTCTATACTCTTTCCATTGATGGATACAGAACAAACTTAGTTTTTAAATGCATGTATAATTTTTCAGCATATGGATATAGTAAAATTTATTCAAACATTTATTGTTGGGTATTAACAATTATGTCAGCACCTAAAATAACGTCACAATAAGTAGCTTGACTATGCAGTCTTACACACTAGTGCTTTTATTCTATCTCCTTAGGATCGCCAGAGAGTAGAATGCTTAATCAGAGGTTGTGGTGTTTTTACTTTTCATAGATTTTACTATTTTACTTTCCTCTACCCTTGTAGCCATATTCAGCCCCATTAACACAATAAAAGATCCCTGTTTCACCCTCTCCAGCACTTGATCAGGTTGCTCTTCTAATTCACATTTTAGAAAGATTTCACATTTCTAAAATGTGAGAGTAATCTTTCTAAAATTTGATCAAATGGGAAGGGACAAAATTGGAGGCCAAGAGACCAGACAGGGGACGACTGGATTAGCCCAGGTGACAGAAGGAGGCAGGTGGGGAAAATGACTGAGTACCTTGGGTAGTAAAGGATAGTCCAGCATGTACGGAGGCTTTGGAGGGGCTCCAAAGGACACAGGGTCTCCCGGTGGGGTGGTGGGGTGTGCAGACTCTGTGGGAGGCGGCGTGAAGGTCGGTCTGGCTTCACAGGAGCTCCTGGGAACAGCTTCTCTGTCTCCCCAGGGCATCCCAGGTTTTCTGTCTCAGTATTTTCGCCTTTCTCTGCATAGCTGCTCTGTGCTCCCTCCATTCTGTCAGATTTCACACCTTACCATGTCCCTGCACCTTGTAATTTCAGGTTATGTGTGCCCCCATCCTCCTTATCCTCCTTAGCCCTGTCCTCTTTGTGCTGACTTTCTGCTTAGCGCTCACTACCACCAATGGCAGTTTTCCTCTGAATGTCTTCACTGGACCTTTAGAAAGGACCCACTCAGCCCCCGCCCCCTGCCTCCCGGCCCAGAGCATAGGTCCATAGTTGCTCTAGGGATCAGTTACTATTGGATCCCATGCCCACCCTTGACAGTCAAATCTGGCTGGAAGAGCAGGTCATGTGCTATTAGAGGGTTTGAGATGAGCGGTTCCCCTTAGAATGGGTTTTAGATGGGCTAGTAAATGATCCACAATCCTACCACCTGTAGGCAAGTCACAATGTACCAAGGACAGGCTTCTTCATCTGGAGAGCAGATTATTATGTAGATTAAATGAATCAGTTAGTGAAAGTGCTTACCTAGATTTGATCTCTCCTCTCCATCCTCTCAGCCACTGTCTTAAGTCAAGACTTGATCATCTCTCACCTGGGCTATCCTAGTACTCCCCAAACTGGCCTCTTGGCCTCCAATTTTATCCCTCTCCATTGGATCAAATCTAGTTTCTACTGAATTGCCATTTACATTAATCAGAAGAGCTACAAGATCAAGTTTTGGAGAGGGTGTGATGAAACAGGCATCTTTTATTGTGCTGATGGGACTGCAAGAGGCCGTTCCTCCTTAAAACCAGCAGCTCTGGCTAAAACAAGGCCACAGAGTTCACGAAAATCTGAGTGGAGATGCACTAAGTCTAAAGATCCTTTGACTCAAGTTATCCAAAGGAAAAAATAGTACTTGAGCATATCACTTACAAATTGCTTTTTATCTATATTATTTATTTCAATCTCTTCCCAATGAGGAAATGGAAGTTCACTGATATTGAATGACTTCTGCAAGAACACATGACCAATAAATGGACGGGGGAAGCCTGGATCCTGGGCACCTCATTCTAAACCCCGCCATGTCCCTGTGAGATGGTGCTGGAACCTGTGGGCTTCTCCACTTCACCCCCACCCCACCTGTGTGCACTTTATCACATGGCTGTGGTTCCAAAACCTCTTACTGTGAGCTTCAGCTAAGGGATGTGAGTTCTAGCACCATCCAGGATCTTGACAGATAGATCCAAAGGCCCCAAATGTGATCCCCATCTGGAACCTGGGATGTGTCCTGAGGGCTTAGCTGGGGGCCTTACCACTCAACATGGGGCTCCTCTAAGGGGGTTAGTCAAGAAGTGAAATCTCACTATCTTTCTACTAAAGCTTTTCCTCAATTAGATCTCTGTAAAAACACATCTATTTTAACTTTGCAATTAGTCATTAGTCTCCAGAAAGATAGGAACATGAATAGGTTGAACAACTAAAAATAACTAACATTTATTGAATGTTTATTATGCCTCAGGCATTGGGCTAAGTTCTTTACCTAGAGTCATTTCAAGCACCCAATAACCCTGTGAGGTAAGTTATTATTATTCGCATTTCTCCGATAAGAAAACTGAAGCTAAGAGAGGTTAATTAACTTGCCAGGAATATAGCTCGTGTGTGGTAAAAGCTGGATTTGAACCTGGGAACTCTGCCTTCACTAAGCCTGTTGGATTAGCTGGATCTTCTTACAGAGGGCAGGATCACATGAGAGGCAAATCTGTCGGTGGGCATTGGGGCAGGGGGGTGTCCACAGTACCTATTTCTCCTCTAGGGGATGAGACATGGGCCAGGACCTTTAGGAGTGCTGAGCATCCGGGGACAGGCCAGGGGCACTGGTGACCAGATAAGAGCAGGTATATGATTCTAAGAGGAGAAGAGAAGGAAGAAATTATTTCTGAAGAGACAGAAGCAACTCTTCGCACATTATCTGCAGAGGGCATTTGGCCCAGATTTCCATCATCCTGTGGCTGTCTCAGCACCGGTCCAAGGAAAAAGTAGGTACTACATTCCTGAGGGAGCCCAGGGGCAAAACATCCCATATGGCCCCTGCCAATCACCATCTCAGCCCCTTCCCAGGAAACCCCACTGGGGAAGGATTCCTGGTCTTCCTTCCCTGAGACTTTGCTGGCAGGACACTTCTACCTGGCTTGTGGATCAGGAGACCTAGACTCTTGACTTTGACCCAATTTACTGTATAACCTTGGGTAAGTTAGCTCTTCTTTCTGGTCTTCTTAGAGTCCCCTTCTGAAAAACTGTAGTCACTTAGGGATCCTGTGATATTTCTTCAGACTCCTTCTAGATCAAAATGTCTGGAAGAGGAAGAAGATCCTTGGCTTCCTGGAGCCAGAAAGACCTAGGTTCAAGTCCAACCCTGTCACTCACAAGCTGCATGACTCTTGGTGAGTCACAGATTCTCTTAGCATCTCACTTTTCTTAGCTGTGCAGTAGGGCACGCTGTTCTGCCTCCATCCTGGGGGCTTGCTTCATTTGAGAATGTGCTTGTGACATTGCTTTGAACTTGGCAAAGCTCTCCAGATTCACAAGTGTGAGGTATCAATGTCTGTGATTTCTTTTTTATTTTATTTTATTTTGTTTTATTTATTCTTTTTTTTTTTTTTTTGTAGAGACAGAGTCTCACTTCATCACCTTCGGTAGAGTGCCATGGCATCACACAGCTCACAGCAACCTCCAGCTCCTGGGCTTAGGCGATTCTCTTGCCTCAGCCTCCCGAGTAGCTGGGACTACAGGCACCCACCACAATGCCCAGCTATTTTTTTGTTGCAGTGGCCGGGGCTGGGCTTGAACCCACCACCCTCGGTATATGGGGCTGGCGCCCTACTCACTGACCCACAGGAGCCGCCCAATGTCTGTGATTTCTTCCTTCCTTAGCCTCTACCGATGTCAGATCAGCTGGGATCTCATACCCCAGCTCCAAAAAGGACAGAGTACAGAAGGAGGGCATGGAGCCAATGTTACCCCATCCCAGGTTCAGGCCCACTCAAAATTTCACCCAAGGCAAATGAGCTCTCAAAGAAAGAAGTGGCTCTTCCTTGCCTAGATGCCTGGAGGACTGACTATTCTTCCTCTGCTCCTCATCCCAATGTCACCTCTGAAAGTCAGATCTGGTCCATGGGCTGTAGTCACCTCCAAGTTGAACTTGGGGCCATGAGGGTTTGCGTCAGGAAGTGTTTGGCCCCATCTGCTCTGGAAAGCAGAAAGAGCTCACCGCACAACCGTCTCAGAGTCCATTTTTCAAAGTTTGACGTCAATTTGCGGCCTTAGATTGGTTTTTGTTTCTCCGTACTTTGTTTTCTTTTTCATGATGAATGGTTATTGTCAAGCTGGTTTAGAAGAAGCGATAGGCAGGAGGTGGGGCCGGGGTGGAGATGGCGCAGTGCTGGGTTTCATGGCTGGGTTATTGTTTACATTTCTTTTTTAGGAAAGAAAATGGAGTGGGAGGTACCTGAGGGCACAACTGGGTCACAAGAGACGGATACCAGGGTCATGTCATAGCTGTCTGTCCCCTTCTTCTAGGCCGGGAGATGCTGAGACCTCTGCTCCTCTCTGTTCCCCACAAGAACATGCGTGGTCGGGGAGACAGGCGGCATGTTCCTGCGGTGGTGGCTGATGCTGTCAACTGCAGATAAATACAACCAAACAGACCTAGAAAATTATTTCCTCTTAATGGAAAAATTATCAGGCCCTGAGCAGCCTGATCTAAGGGCTTTTAGAAGTGCACAGAGAAATATACTTGAGAAATATACTTCTCCCCAGCCTCAGTCCTCCCCACTACCCTTCTGGGGAGGGCACTGCAGACATTACCTTCGAGCATCACTACCAGTTTGAAGATAACAGGATCTCAAAGATCATGGGTGAGGATGCTGGGGATAGGTGTTCTCAGAATCTTCAGAGATATGAGCTGGAAAAAGACATTAGAAATCTTCCTGCCCATCTCTCTCATAGCCCAGATAATTAAAATAAAGTCCAGAGAGAAGTGACTCGCCAAAGGCCACTTAGCAGCCAGACAAGAAATAAGAGCTTTTCACTCCCAGTTTTCTTCTCATTACCTAAAACAGCCTGGCCAATCCTTGCAGCTCTGTGAAAGCTCTTACCTGACTCAAACAAACACAGGCCTGCAGGCTCAGGGGCATTGGATTTTAGGCAGATAACTATGTTATAAAGATAGTACTTGTATGTTCTGTGATTTTCCCACATTTCCTTCCTTCCCTTATACTCTGCCATGGCTCACAGTACACAGGGTAAGAGTCTCCACCCTATCAACTCTGGGCTTGTCACCTGCTTTGATGAATGCAATGTTAGTAGATGCGTCACAAGCAGAAGTTTAAGTGTGCTCGTGTGGCTTGGCTGGGTGGTTTGCGATTCTGCAGCTGCCATGAGGCTACTGAGCCCAGAATTACTGACACACGGAGCAGATTTGAACACAATCTTCAGCCTGAAGCAGAGCCACCACCCCAGTCGACACACATAAATATAGATGTTCGCTGTTGGAAACCTCAGTTCTGCAGCAGCGTGGAGGCAGAAATGTAACTAACACAGTACTCTGACCCTCCTGTTTGAGGCAGGGCTTGCCTCTTCTGGTCACTGGGGCGCCTAATGGTTACAGAACACAGAAAAGTAGGGGCAGGAAGTGGCCTTACCCCAGAGGAACCTTCACAGGCTCTCACTGGAGGGGTGGGACATGGTCCAGGTCTACCTGCTTCTTTTTCTCTTTGGTGTACTCATGACAAGTTGCCATTTATATTAGGACAGGCTAACTGCTATCTCAGCCAATCCCCGAATCTCAGGGGCTTGACCCAGTACATGTTTATTTCTCAGTCCTATCACAATCCAGTATGGTGGCAGGCCTGGGAGGAGAGGCTGTGCTCCACACGCCCTTCCAGAGATTCCGGACCCATCTATCCAATGTCTTTGCCATCCTCCAGGTCCTGTCCCGGATCCCTCCATCCAGTTAGGTATTGAGCAAAAAAGAGATAGGGTAGAAGCTCCCTTGGGGGTTTTCGAAAGGCCTCCCTCTCACCCACATTGCATTGACCAAAACTCGGTTCCATGGCCCCATCTGTCCATAAGAGTGGAAGATGGTGAATACAGTTTTCATGCCAGCCAACCTTTGGTGGGCAGCTAATCTGTCCCCTGGGTAGGGTAATTCTCTCTGCGGACACACCAGACTGGTTTCTTCTCTGCCCAAGACTACCCTACAAAAAGTTCCCATGACTTACTTCTCATGGGTGCATGGAAATACCTCTAGGTTTCTCCTTCTATTGAAACTTGCCTCTCTTCTAGCCTTCTTGGTTTTCATTGCCTCACCTTGAAATTCCTCTTTTATTCCTGGACTCTTCGCTTTGACTTGTTGCGTGGTCTGCCTGATGCAGGTCTAGCTTCTTTTCAGGAGATTGTTTCTTGGATCCACTCTATCTCACTTCCCTCCCCAGGCACTATTGCCACTCTTAAATTTGACCAGTCTTCTGAGATACCATACTCTGGCCGTACCAAGAGGAAATGCTTGCATTCGATCAGAAAATTGAAAGCTATTCTGAATTATTGAGCAGGGAGATGAAAGTAGCATTTTAAGAAGAATCATTTAGCTGGATAAATTAGAATGTACTAAAAGGAATTGCAATTGGAAAGAGAGAGAACAATTAGGAGTCTGTTGCCATAATCAAGGGGAGAGGTGTTAAGGGCCTGAACTAGAAGTGTGGTTGTGGGTTAGAGAGAGAAAACAGGGAATCAGTAGACGATTGTGAAGGCGGAACCCATGGTTGGAGGCACATTTGGCTCAGGAGACGAAGGAAGGGCAGAGTCAGGGCCACATCCCAGGTTCCCAGCCCTGGGCCAACAGTGCACCTCCAGCACCTCTGATTGCCTCTCCCACCTGCTGCCCCCCCTCAACTCAGCCCCACCAAGTAAGTAGCAAAGACTGCCCGGCCCTTCCAATCTACTTGGAAGGAATGTGGAGCTACATTTAATTAAAAGTATCTACACAGAAACGAGATTAATTAAGTCTCTTTTACCCAGGAGCCCTCTCTTTGTGTTCACTCAAATGAGGTTTTAAATGTTGTCTCAATGTTATATCTGGGAAAGATTTCTCCAGACAACACTTCATGTGGTTCCGAGGCTCCCACGTAGCTGGCTAGAAATTATTTAGTGATGAGAACAATCCAAGGACAGTCTCTGCCCCTCTGTCAGCTGAGCTCCAGGCAGGTGGGGGACCTCGGGCCATGGAGAGTGGAGTTTTATAATGAAATAGAGAAAAGGTCTCTCCGACAAGAGCTGCCTCCCAAGGCTACCTCTTGATGCAGAACAGGTGGTCTGGGATGGTCTTTTGAGTCATGTTTATGGAGTGCTCACCTGATCAAAGCTGTTCTGAATACAAACATGGACTCCTGGAGTCAAGTAACCAAGACAGCACCACCTACAGGCAAGATGCCTCTTGCACTCAGCGTTTAGTTTGAACAGCCCAACCTGTGTGCTGGAAGTAAGGCCGAGAGTGCAGGAAGCACCCCCACCATCTCCACCATCCCTCAAGATGCTTACTTTTACCCTAGAGAATCTTTTCTTAAAATCAATTTTCCAGAAAAGTTCTTGGAGCTGGGCCCTTCTCAGAAGGTTCTGGTGAAAACCTGGAGCCGTGGGGTGCACTGTGGGAATTTACCACCATGTAAGCCAAGTGTGAGCATCCAATCCAAGGCTGCCTGGGAGAGGGGAGACAGGAAAGGTATGGCCGCCATCACACATTATCCCTCAGCTGGTCTCAACCAATGACCGGTCCTGCGGCCACAGAGGCATGGTAGACCCCTAGTCTTGAACTCATCCTTGAACTATTTTAGCCCAGTTATGACTGAGGTCTTTACACCGCCCTGCCATTCCTGCCCGTAATGGTCAGTTTTATGTGTCAACTTGACTGGACCAAAGGATGTCCAGATAACTGGTAATACACTATTTCTGGTATGTCTATGAGGGTTTTTCCAAAACATTAGCATTTGAATAGGTAAATGGGGTAAAAAGATTGCCCTCACCACTGTGGATGGACACTCCTCCAATCTGGAGGAGGCTGAAGAGAACAGAATGACAAAGGGCAAATTTGCTCTCTCCACTTGCACCAGGACATACACGCAAACGTTTATGTATCTTACTGGTTCTGTTTCTATGGAGAATCCTGATTAAAATACAAAGGTGAACACTCCCTTTTAGATCAGATGGTCCCTTTTGTAGTGAAAAATTTACATATTCCGTTTTGTCTGTGTTGCTCAGACTTGGATCATTATCAATTTAATTTGCTAAGCATTTATCGAGCACCACAAAGTGTGAGGCATTTTGCTAGATGTGAAAGTTATAAGGCAAACAAAGGGCTCCTTCTTGGCCTCAAGGAACTCCAGTCTCTGGAAAAGGAGATGAGGATGAGCAACAGATGGTGGGAGAACAGGAAGACATCTGCCTGATGCCCCGGAGAGCAGAGAGGAAGGTATCAAGGCTGGCTTCCGCGTGCAGGATCTTTATTTTCTCTCGCCTCTGAATTTGGGTCCCTTGCCTCGTCCTCTTCAAGATCACATCTAAGGTCCCAGAAAAAGTGTACATCCAGCCTTCTCAGATGAGTGGGACGATCCAGGGTAGGAGGTGTTCCACAAGGGTGAATCCTATGCTGCTTCCCCAGATGCAGAGCAGGGACACCCCAGCTTCACCCCATCTCACCCCTCTCTACACAAGCAATGCTGGGAGCGTGCAGCCTCCTCACCAGGTATTTCAAAGGGCCTCGGGAGGACCAAATGGCATCATGCCTAAGCCCGCTCATGCCAGGCTCTCCAGAAACATGAATCTCCCACCTTTGCCTCCTGTTCTGTCTGGTAAAACATGTTGTTTGAGTCAGTGTGTTCATTCCAAGCAATAAAAATCCACTCTGGCAGATTGAAGCAGAAAATGAATTTATTTAAAAGGTGCCCTGTGGTCCCCAGGTACGTGGAAGGTCATCAGCAAAACCAGTCTGGGAGAAAGAGACAAAAGGAAAAGACCGTGTGGCCAGGAGTACGCGCCCCCTTAGATGGCACCGCCAGCTCTGCAGGCATGGGGATGTCCCCACCAGCTCTGCAGGCATGGAGCTATTCTCACCACCCGCCCGACTGCTTTGCTTCCTGGGTGGGTCAGTGCAGGGTGGAAGTTCAGACTGGCCCAGCCTGGGGCATCCACCAGCCCCACCTGGAAAGCAAGTAGCTGGAACTTTTTGTTTCTTTAAAAGGGTTTAAGAGAAAACACTCTGCCTCCCACCAAGACCCAAATGATGAAGAAATACTCATATACGCCAGGTGACTCAGAGGCTACAGAGCCCACCCCATGGAAAACCCATTGAATGTCCGCATGGTCCTCCAGCGCCCATGTCCTCCCGTCCACGGCAGCCTCCCCTACGCTGTGCACAGGAGGGCACATCAGGGTGTTCTTACCTCTCTGAGCCTTCTCCCTCCACCACCCCAGGGCATACCCTGCAGGGTGGCCAAAGCATGAACTCCATGGGGACTGGGATTCTCTAGCTCCAGGATCCTGCACGGTCCTCTGGGCTCTGGGCTCCACGAGTTCCTTAGCACACTCCTGGAGCCCAGAGCCTGCTGATTTGATGAGCAGGAGAGAGGCCCCTACAGCTAAAGATTAAGTGGTGGGGATCGGAAGGTTTCTCTTCCATAACAATGGGCTTTTCTGCTTTGTACTAATACAATGCCAATTAGGCTGCTTACATTTTGGGTCCAACCTAAAATAATGTCCACTTTTCTGGAGGAAGGCTGGGGGTTGGACCCTCCTAACTGGGCCGTCACCGAGGTAGACATCAGAGTGGCCCTCAGCTGGGTGAGGCCCAGCCTCTCCCTGGCACACTGGGAAGGCTGCTGAAGAGAAGTTCAAGTGAAGCTGAACCCCACCCCCATCCCTCCAGTTAGGCTCCAACTCCTCGGAGTGGCTTCAGATGGTGTCTTATTACATATGCCAAATGTTGCTTCAGAAAAAAAGAAAAGAGAGAGAGAGAAAATCTCTATTAGACACGAGAAATCAATTCTGTTTTAATTTATTTTCTCTCGCCTGTGTATTTACACCCCCTACCCGTCCTCTTCAAGATCACATCTAATGTCAACCTCCCTCTTCCCTCCTCTGGAAAATCCCAGCCCGGAGTCCTAGACATCTGGCACCTGATCAATGGTCCTGCCTGGACAAGGCCACTGCCATCCTCAGGACAGGAGGTAAGCACTGCATTATAGAGTACTTTCTCGCCAACATTATGGATGGGACAAAGGGTCTTAGAGTCACGTGGGGAATATAGTGTGTCTGCAGTCTGCACTGGTCTGTCTGCAGACGAGCAAGCACACTTCCAAACCTGTGAGCGATGGTGCACATCTCACAGGCAGGCCCTTCATCAAACACTGGCTCACTCTATTAGCTGTGTCGTGCCTGTGTGCGGCTTTCCCAGACAGCCTGTGAGCACCTTGCGGGCATAGACCCCATTTCCTTCTAATTCTCTGCTGAGCCCACAGTTGCAGGCACCAGGTAAAGTTCAGTTAATGCCTGTGTACCACTGGTTATCTGAGCTCAGTGACATTCCTACCAAATCTGATCTTTCCTTGAGGCAGGGGTCCTTCTCCAGGCTGATAGCTCGGCTGGGTTTGGAGGTAGGAGATGTGACTTTGCCTCCCCACACACAAGGACTCACTTCCCAGCTCCTGCTCCACGACCTATGTAAACTTCCTATGTCAGCTGCAACAGAGCACCACCAACTAAAAGCCTTCAAACAACAGAAATGTATTCTCTCCCTATTCTGGAGGCCTGAAGTTTGAAACTATTATCATCTAGGCTGAAATCAAGGTGTGGGCAGGGCCATGAGCCCTCCTGAGGCTACAGGGGAGAACTTGTGGCTCGCCCTTTCTAGCTTAGGGTAGCTGCCAGGCTTCCTTGGCTTGTGGCTGCACCATTCTAGTCTTCAAGGTCAGCATCTCCAAATCTCTCTCTGCTTTATCCTGACATCGTCTTCGTGTGTGTGTGTGTGTGTGTGTGTGTGTGTATCAGAGAGAGAGAGAGAGGTCTCTCTCCCTCTTTTTTCTAAGGACATTTAGAATGTGATGACACTTATGGCCCATCTCAAGATTCTTAATCACATCTGCAAAGACCTTTTTTTCCAAATAAGAACACTTTCCCAGGCTCCAAAGACTAGAATCTGAAACAGTTGGTGGGCACTATTCAGCCTGCTACACTATACCTCCCTAGCTCTTCTGATCTTGAACAAGTATCCTAGAGAAGCCCCTCGGGGTCTCAGTCACCCCTCTGTGATGTGGAAATGATCTTCCCAAGCTGCCAGCTTCTTTACAGAGAGGTGGTGGAGACAGAGAGGTAATATATATATTGCAAGCATTTTCTAAGCTGTAAAGCCACACACAAATGCAAGACAATATTATTGCACTGGGAGACTGGCAAGTTCAGCACTTGAGAAAACTATCAGATTTTAAAACATGTGAGGGAATAGAAAACCAATGTTGTTCAAAAACCTCATTTACACCCCACACCAAAGCCTCCTGCCCTCCCTGCCTCCACTCACCCCTGGGGTTGGGGCGTTGTGACAGAGGCATATCTTGGGGGTGGCTTTATGGCCTGAAAACAAATCATTCTTCACAGCTTGCTCCCAAGTCCAATAAGCCAGAAGGAATTGGTAGAGAGATTTAACGATATGTATTTCAAGAAAAAGATGAAAATGTGTCTACTTTTAGGAGATGCAGTAAAAATGCATCAGGCCCACAGTAAACTTTGCAGCAAAGATGCATAGAGGGGAAACATATAATGCAGTCAAGGCAATAATGTCTCATTTATAAGGAAATCTTCTCAGAGATCTATTAGAATGCCCCCAGCCCATGCCCTTTGGCACAGCCTCTGCAAACTGTGAGATCTCATTCCTCCAGGTGACTTTAGCCTCTGCAGGGAGCCTGATGGCCCAAAGGCAGCCTGCCCTTTGCCCTCCTTTCGAAGTTCCTATAAGGTACATTGGTTCAGTTTGCACACCAATGACATGGGGCTGTTGGCAACTATGGCCCCAATGACCAAAGCCAGACCACTCACTGTCCTACCAAGGAAGGTGTCTTTGGAACATAAACACACTCTTCCATCTCCGGCTGCCTTGGTACTACAACCGGACAGGTCAGTAGTTGCCACGGAGACCATATGGCCTGCAAAGTCTAAAATATTTACTACCTAGCTTTGTATAGAAAACGTTTACTGGCACCCAAGGTGTAGTATAGGTTGTCTTTGGGCAAAACTACTCATACAATTGACAACAGAGTACTAGCTAATGCTTTTTTGAGGCTTACTGTGTGCCAAGCCCCGTGCCCTGCACCAGCACATGGAGGTTATTCTATGTAATCCTGACAGTCTTGTGAAGTAGTGCAGATGAGGAAACTGAGGCTCAGCGATGTCAAATAACTTCCTCAAGGTCTCCATAGCTAGAAACAGCACTGGGATGCATCTGTCAAGTTCAAGTTCACATCTGTCTGGCTGTACAGTCTCACTCTGACCACCACTCTGCAGCACCGGTTTTTCATATTTCCAGGTAGGAAACTCCTCAAGCTTGTTCCAGTCTCCAGCAGCTTCGAATTGTTTGGGATATTATTTCCTCTACCCAATCCAGCGCCTCCTGCCTACCTACCCACTATACTCTGTCCACTCTGCTATGGAAAAGAAAAAGGAAACTGTTCCCTAGCCTGCCCCCTCATCTTTCCTCTTCTTCTGCTCCTGACTCAGCCCTGCCTCCCGCCCCCAACACTGCTCCTGGCCCAGCTGATTCTGTTCCACTTTCTGCACAACCCCGCATCTCAGCTGGCCTCCCTGCCTGTCCCACTGCCGGGTGCATTTCGCATTCTGTTCTGAGGCCTCCAGCCTGCCCAGAGTGGGCACCAGTAGGGCTGATGGGGAGCGAGGCATTTGCATTCCACTTCCCTGGGCTGTTCAGATCTTACCTGCAATTCTTCTGACAAATCCTTATCAGCAATGCCCACGGCGGAGTCTGTGGTGACTTTGTTCATTCTTATTAGCTCTGCACAGATTAGCTCTTCACAGCGCTTGGCTGGTTCATACCGATTCCTGATAAATGTTTTGACTGATTTCCCTGACTTGGGAGTGGTTGGGGCCTGGGGCTGGGGTGGAGGTGGGGGCATGATGAGAAGGGTACTGGCCCGGGAAGGAGGGGAAGGCCTGGGCGGGATTACATCTGGGCTATGAAATATTCATCTCATGCCCCAACGAGCAGGGTCAGCACTGCTGCCCAGGGATGGCGTCTCTATCCAGGCAGCGCTTTGAAACGCTGGGGCCCAGCCCAGCTGGGAGCACGCAGCGCCCCCACTCCCAGCCCTCAGCCTGAGAGGCTTCTGAGAAAAGGGGGCAGAGGAAGTTAAAAGGAAGAAAGAACAAACCGGCTCACTCAGGCAGCCCTCCTTGGTTCCTCCTGTCTCAGCTCTTCGAGAACTGCTTTTGATGGCAGAATGCTGATGTTCCGGAGACTGTTCCTTTGCTGGGCTCCTCTTCCCCCTCTCCACTCCAAAGAGCCTTCCTGAGAACTCCAGCCCACCCTTCCTCTCTTTTCCTTTCCAGCTCCCCAATTTCGCAATTTTAGACAAGTGCAAATAACAATGTTTCATCATGACATCACCATTTTCCCAGCCGGGTTGGATTCCGCTTGCAGACTTCTATTACAACCAACCTCCCCCCACCCCACCCCACCCCGCCACATTCCTAGCACAGGACTGGGCACAAGATAGAGCCGTTCCAAACGCTTTTGCTGAATGAGATATGCTCCCTTCCCTCAGCAGAGTTGGCTATTAGTACTGACACCATTATCTATGCCGCACCAATGCAGACATCACTAAACTATTTCTACACTTTCTTCCTTAGCCTAATGGAGACTTCCTGGTTTTCCTGAACACAGGCTCCAAACAGCCACTTCCCATCAAACAGAATTGACTAGATTAAAACCCTATTTGCCATCCCGATTCTTTGGTATGCCCCTGTAAAGTTCCTTGAGAACAGGGATGACCTTCATGTTCTAAAAGCCTGGTACAGTGCCTGGTATAAAATAGGTGTTCAGTATATACACATATTTGGAGATGAAATTGATAAGTATTCCCTTACCTTTGAAATTGATAACTATTCCCTTACCTTTTCTTTGTAGGTTCAGGGGTGGTTTGGAATGCACAGTCACAGGAATGTGGCGGGGTGGGGTGGGGGGAGGTTGGTTGTAAATATAGAAGTCTGCAAGCGGAATCCAACCCGGCTGGGAAAATGGTGATGTCATGATGAAACATTGTTATTTGCACTTGTCTAAAATTGTGAAGTTGGGGAGCTGGTACCATGAGTGTGCATTCCGAACCACCCCTGAACCTACAAAGAAAAGGTAAGGGAATAGTTATCAATTTCAAAAGGTATCAATTTCAAAAGGTTCAATACCCCTGAACCTACAAAGCTGTTCCACAACTTTCTGTAGGTATCTGTCTAGTCAAGGCGCACCCTCTGAAAATTCTTTTAGCTGTCTCCTCGAAATCCTTCATGTTTCAGTATGAGTATACTCCTAGGGTATTTACTCATGGTTCTCGAGAAGTGGAGAACTTCTTCACTGTCCCTTGTCACTGCCCAGAAATTTAAACTCTGATGCCCAGCTGCCTCAGTCTGGAAAAACCCAACTCTTGCCAACTTATGTCCTCATCGCTCCCCGGAAGAAGACCCACTCCCTGCAACCAGAAGGCCTGGAAACTCTTGAAGGCCACCCCTTGCTACAGCCACAGTTCACTCATTAGCCTTTTGCCAGATTTATCTTCTCCCTGGTAGCCTGCTGTGCTTTGATTTGTCCTCCTGTCACCAGAACTAATGTTGACAGCAGCACCCCCCGGGGGCGTCAGGCTCTCCAGCCTCCTGCCAGAGGCCTCCAGGAAAATGGATGAGCAACTGACCCGCAAAATAAATACCAGGCTTCCCAGTTCTGATAAAGATTAAATATTGGAGGAGTCATTCCAAATGAATATATAAAAGCAAATGGAAGAAGGCTTTCAGACACCGGCAGAGTGAAATACAGGCAAACAAAGAGAGATGTTTTCGGGGAAGTTCAATGGCAGGCAAGTTGGAGGCTCATAATGCAATCTCCCCTACAGGTACCTGATTTTAGGAAGAATTCCAAAATCATCCTCCCTGCTTCCCTTCCCTTCCCCAACCCAGGTCGTGAAGAAGAGAAAGTGCTAGACTCCAGCCTCATGCCAGCAGGATGTTGAAGTCAGCTCTGCTGACGCTGGCCCATCCAACCCGCGGAGAAGCCCCATTACTCAACACCATCTGCCTTTGGCACGGGGCAGCCAAGAGCTGGAATTGTTGGCGAGGAAGGGGCTCTGAGGACCCAAAGGAGAGCGATACCAGGGAAGAGCAAGGTCAGGCATTGCTCAGATAGAAGGGGGCACAGAGAGAGCAGCAGATGGAGCCAGGGCTCCTTGGGCCTGGAGCAGAACTTGGTTCCTTTTCAGAAACTCAGATTGATTAGATATCCAGAAACCCCAAATAGCCAGAATTTCATCTCTAGAATCAGAGGATGCTTGAGCTAGAAGGGAACACATGGGGAGACAAGATACCAAGGAAAAGGAGACTTCGAACTGCCTTATCCCTGCTGTGGGCCTAGCACTGCGCTGGTGTCCCCTCAGCCTTCAGGACAGCCCTGTGGGATGCAAGGGGGTCTGGGGCTAAGAAGCTCAGTGATCACACAGTGCGGTGACAGAGGAGAGGGGAGCTGTGCTGCCGGAGCCCTTCCTGTGGGCTGGGCATTGTGCAGACTCTCAATTTCCGTCATTCCTTCCAACCCTGCCTTTAGGGTACTATTGACCCCATTGTACAAATTAGGCAGCTGGGGCTCAGTGAGGTTGAGAGTGTGCAGTTTCAAGTAGGGGTCCCAGTTGTGTCTGGTTCCAAATTCCATTCTCTTTCTATCAGGGATGATTTGTAGACAGCCTGAGGAAATGGGGAGGTATTTTATGTGTCACTGAGTTGTAGGTGGAGCTGCCAACTTGGTTTGAGCCTCAGAAACTGAGCCTGGGTTTGGATGTGGGGGGAAACGAGGGAGAATCAGATCTCTTCATCTTCCTCAAGTGGAAGGAAGGTCATTTTTGCAACCAAATGAAAATAAACATCTACAAAAAGGTCATCTACAAAAATGACTAGGTCCCCAGTCCAGCCACGTCCAGGGACCTAAGCCCCGAAGCCTGAGTGGTCACCAGGTGTTGAGGCAATGAACGCAGAGTGCAGTGAGGGCATTCCAGTTCACAACTCCAAGGTGCTATTCACAGGATCCAATCTGCAGTGACCACAGTGGCTGCCCAGCCCCATCTACCCCCAAACACTACTCATTCCCTACCTGTAGTGTACAGAGAAAGGGGTACACAGTATTGAGAAGCAAGGAGAGGAATTTCAGGGGCCTTCCTGCCTTTGCACCTTAGAGTGAGCCTGAGATGGGCTGCCAGGAGCCAGCCTTTGGGCACTCAGACCAACACATGCCTATGAGTGCCACGCTCTGTGCTGGCCACTGAGTCCACAGAGAGAATAGCATAGTCCTTGTCCTCAAGAGGCCTACTTCCTGGCCGGGATGGGTAGGGTGGCTCATGCCTGCAATCCCAGCACTCTAGGAGGCTGAGGCAGGAGGATCGCTTGAGATCAGATGTTTAAGACCAGCTCGAGCAAAAGCAAGACCCCTGTCTCTACTAAAAATAGGAAAACTTAGCCAGGAGTAGTGGCAGGTGCCTATAGTATCAGCTGCTTGGGAGGCTGAGGCAGGAGAATCATTTGAGCCCTGGAGTTTGAGGTTGCAGTGGGCTATGATGATGCCTCTGCACTTTATCTGGGGTGATGGAGTGTGGACCCCCCACTCCATGTCCACAGAGGAAAACTGATGCAGACAGATGATGGTCAGCAAGGCCTATATCGAAAGTGACCTCATGATCTCTGTACATCAAACTACCCTCTCTAACGCACCCTCCTGTCTACTTCCCATGCCATTCTCCTAAAGAGTCCATATTTTTCCCATTCTGAGTCAAGAAAACCAGAACCTAGTAAGGCAGTGGCACCTGCTCAAGGCTACCCAGCATCAGGTGACAGGGCTAAAGTTCTCCTTGACTCTCTGTGGCTCCAGCTATGCCTCTCCCTCAGGCAGACAGCCTGCACAGTGCCTCCAGAGAGCCAAGCTTCCACTCTCAGGCCCCTGGTGGCCCTGCAGGGCTCTACTGAGCCAGTTCACTGTAGTGCAATCACATCAGAGATGGGAAGAATGAAGTGTCCAGACCAATTCCCATCTCTTGGCCTTCCTTCCCTTCAGAATACCATGCAATTGTTTCCATGGGCACTAGGGCAATTTAGCAAGTGTATTTTGCATCAGTCAAGCAATTTCTGATATTAACTCTCCCTGGACTTTCTCTGGGCCGCCTCTGTGCTCTTCCATGACCTCTCCTGACTGGCAGAGGCAGTGGCAGGTGCCACCTGGGGCAGCCCTGCTTGCCTGGGAGACTGATGCAAGATGATGTTTCTCAGGGCGAAGCTGTGTGGCTCTAGTGGCTGGCAGGGACCTTGATCGTTATTATACCCACACTACATCGAAGCATGTCTACAGCACATACGATCAGGCCCATTTTACAAAGTCAGAGACTGAGTGTCCCCCAGAAGTACTGACTCACCTCATGGGGATACTGCCTACTGATTCCACATCCAGTTATTTCTCCCACTCTGGCTTCTATCTCCCCCCTGCCCCCCGACAAAGAAGAAGCACCTCCTCCTTTATTTTTCTCCATGCTATGGCCCAAGGTGATCTTCAAAACATTCTTCATCTTTTGCGGCAAGGACACCAACCAGGCAGAACAGATGCCTTAGGGCCCGGTGTAGCCCTGAAAGCCCCCGGCTGTGCCAAGTTCAATCCCTCCGTGATCTTCCCAGGTCTGCGGGGTCTCAGAGGAGGGGCTTGAACAGACAGAGTTGGGGGGCACAGAGGACCTCAGGCAGCAACGAGTCCACGCGTATTTCAGTATTTGATCAACTTACACAGTCCTACGGCTACAATACCAGCCCTGCTCGTGAACGTTGATACTCCAGCATCGACTGCCATCACACCCCTTCTTTCCTCCCCATCTTCTCTCTATCTCACTCTCTCCCACTTTCTCTTTCACCCTATTTCTATTTAAAATAAGGTTGAAAGAAAAAGGTGGGCTCATTCTAATAATTTGAGATCCCTCGCACACGATGAGGACATGCCAAGATTTGCAGATGAACAAAAGGGAAAGTTAGAAGAGGCTGGAAATGACTGCATGCCTATTAAAAATCAGCCAGGCTGAAGGAGTCCTGACTAGCAGACAGGCCTGCAGCTCCAGGGAAGTGGTACTTAAGGGAATTTGCAATTAAGAGAAGCTTGGAGCCTTGCCACAGATTGCTTCCCTGCTTTTTATTTTTTTATTTAAAAAAGAATCGCAAAGCAGGGACCTAAATTGAAGACGACAATAATGTGAGGTGACAGATGCCAGTTTGGCAGGACAAGCCAGGAAGCCCAAGTTACTTACCTGTAGCATTCGCTCGGCTGCCACAAGCTCAGCACTCCATCTCAGTCTGGAATGCAGTCTTGATGGCTGTCCAGGGACAGCTGTCCAAATTCCTGAGAACCAGGCTCAGCGTCCAAGTCTTTCCAGCCCATCCCAGGTAAACATGGGCATCGGGCCTGCCCGCTCCAGCAGTCCTGCCGGCTACAGCTGTCCGGCGGGGGCGGGGAGGCTACCACCACCCATATCAGCTCTTCCACTTGGCAGCCCCCTCTGTCAGGAGCCCCATGAATCTTTGGAGAAGGCTTATTTCTGTTTCCAGGAGCAATTGACATCGGGTCCCGTCGGGGCACGGTTTGGAGCTAAGGGCTGGGATACTCAGGAGAAATTGGATGGCCCTGTTCTGAGTTAGCACCGTGCCGTGAGAGAGCCCGAGCCCGACTGGGTGTTGGCATCACCTGGGGAACTTGACAAACGTGTGGACGCCAGGCCCTGCCCTCAGTGACTCAGGTGGGCCTCATGGATCTGCAGGCTCTTTCTCTTAAACTCCCCACGTGAGCGTGCCGTGCGAGCAGGTTAGAGAACCAGTGGTCCCTCTGACGGTGCTGGGAGGCCCCTGCTCCTCAGAGCTACCCAACTGGGGCTCCCTGCTGTGATGGGGTGCCTCCTTCTCTGGGTGCCCCTCGTGCTAAGGGGAGGGGGCTACGGTACCTTCCTTAACCTTCTAGCTCTTCTGCACCAGGGCATCTATTGAAACAGTGTTGCTCGGCAAGTGTGCCTGTGAGTGTGTGTGTGTGGTATGTGGGGTCCATGTGATGTGCGTAGGACGTACAGTGTGACGATTGTGTGTGTGTGTTCATGGGTGTTCATGTATGTGTGGTGTGTGGTGCTGGGGAGTGGGCGTGTGTTTTGTATATATGTAGTGTGTATGGAGTTGGGGTGTGTATGTTTTCTGTGTGTTATATGTGGGGGTGGCACATGTGTGTGTGGTATGGGAGGGTGTGGGGTGTGGGCTGGTATGATATGTGTGTGTGTGGTGTGGAGAAAGGGATTGTGGAGTGTGTGGGGCATGTTTGCGGTGTGGAGTGTGTGGGGGATGGAGCAAGGCACTGACACAGTTGGTCCCGCACCTCTGTGGGGCACCCCGGTCTCCCTGATGTGCCTTAGTGTTGATTTGTCAGCCCTACCTGCTCACCCTGTACGGCACCCTCCCTCGGGACAGGCCCACTTATGTCCCTGCTATAATCAGAGCGGTGGCATCATATAGCACTTCGTACTTACAACAGTGTTTGTAAACACATGTTGATGTTCACACCCGACACTTCATTTCATCTTTATGGCTACTGTGGGAGGCAACATCCGTTTCTCACCTCTCAGGTGAGCAGACAGGCTCAGAAAGGGGACAGGAGCCCCCATGGGACTCCAGGCTCCACCCTGACTCTTTGTAAAGCCGTGTGCAGGTGTCCAATGCCCAGGCCCCACGGTCGGCTCTCCAAAGACTGGGGGCCCTGGTCGGCCTCTACCCTTTAAGTGTCGGGTGTAAAATCCCAGGCCCTCTTTCAAGAGGAGTGGGAATCATGGGGTCCTTCTGCTCTCGCCTTGCTCAGAGGGGAAGGGCTGCTTCTCGGGATCTTTGAAAAGCCCTCAACACTGTTCTCCACTGGTTTGGGACCTGAAACAATAGGGACTTACATATGTGGAAACACACACACAGACACACAGCGGCCAGCCCTCCGGATCAGAGACATCAAAGTTCTCCTCCCACCATACAAGTCTCTGCAAAGGCAGTCTCGGCTCCTCTCCTGGGGAACTGCTCAAAGCACTTGGGTTGCATGTCCTGGTCTGGGGTCATTGTCCTGGACTGGTGCAGGTGGCGGGTTAAAATATGGTCCACTGGCTCCCTGGGGAATCAGGAGTCCTGGATTCTAGCCCCCCTTTCTGCCTGGTGAGCTGCATGACCAAGGAGTAGCTGCTTCACCTCTTTTTGCTTCCCTTTTCTCAACTGAAAAGTGTTGTGGTCATGCTAAGCATCCTCTCAGGTGCCAGAGGACGAGTCTGTAATTCCTTGATAGCCTCTCTCCTAAAAATAACAGCTAATATTTATCGAGCCAGCTCTCTGGGTAAGTGCTCTGGGCACATCATCTCATTTAATGTGCATAACGAGGGGAAGCTTTTATTAGCCCCAGACAGTTGCTAGAATACGAGTTTGGAGAGGTCAACAACTTGCTCGACATCGAATGGCTGTCAGTTCTCACTTAACCGTCCTACCGTGCTCTTTTTTAACTGCTTAGGAAAGCTATTCCTTTCTCTTTGAACCAATATTCCACTTCACAGAAACGAAAGTATTTTAGGGAAGAAGCAGAAAGCTTGCAACGTAATTAAATTCAATGCTATTTTTCAACCAGGATTATTGTTGAAATACACAACCAGGACAGCAGCATCGTGATATCTAGTGCGGCTCTTGTCCCAAGAGCCTCTTGTCCCAGAGCCGGTGCTATATGTCTCTTGGTTTTACTAAGCAGCAGCCATTCAGACTTCTTTAAGGTAAAAGAACTACAATTCCTCTCTGGGGAATCACTCCTCTGCCTGCTCTGGGTGTGGTGGGCTCCATAGAGAGTGGGGCTGGTGTGGTGCCCTGTGTGACCCAGGACTGCCCAGACATTTCTCTGGCTACAGGGATGGTTTCAGAGACTCCCCTGTGACCTGGGCAGATCCAATATGACAAAAAGATGTTAAAATAATAATTTTTGAAAAGCACACTTATGGGCCTGTTGAGAATTATATTCTCTCTCTATGGCATTGCACTTGGCCCTGGCAGGATGTGGGCCCAGGGCTGAGAGAGGAAGAAGCTGACTTAGAAGAGAGCGGGGCTGGTGAATGGCGGTCTGTCACACACAGCCCTGCATCCAGGCATTCCTGCAAATCAGGATCTCCCTCTGGAATTTTCAGATACATATACGGTAAAATCCTCTATGATTTAAGCTTATGTGAATTATGTCACTTGCAACCCAGAAGAGTCCCAATTGATTCAGAGTTGAAGAGTTCAGCCCCCATCCTGGTGGGAGGTGATCCAGCTCCAAGGTGAAATCTCTGTTCTGGGCAAAACCACACTCTTCCTAGCATTCCTGGGGATTCATGCTCCTCTTCAGAGACTGTGTGCATGAACTTTACCTGAGAACAGAGGCTGTGTCTGGTGCTGTCAGAACAACCAGGGTAGAGAGTAAGGAGCCCAGGAGTAAGTTGTGAGAAGCAGCCCCTCTCCTTCCCTGAGCCGTGAGACCCGTCCGCACCGCCCCAGGGAGAACCAGTGCATCTGTACTAGTGTCCCCTTCTGTCACAGGCCTCTGTTCTGAAAGGCCAAGGGCTATAGAATGTTCTGGAAGGAAATTTGAAATAAATAAACATGGGCAGTGCCTGTGGTTCAATGAGTAGGGCGCCGGCTCCATATGCCAGAGGTGGCAGGTTCAAACCCAACGCCAACCAAAAAAAGAAAAAGAAAAAGAAAAAAAGAAGAAAGAAATAAACATATTTAAAAATAAACATAAACTCATCTGTGTTAGGGTCTGAACTGTACTCCCTTCAAAGCTTACATATTTCAGTTCTAACCCCCAGTACCTCAGAATGTGACAGTATTTGGAGACAGACTATGTTCACAAGAGGTAAGCACCTTAATCCTGTATCACTGGTGTTCTTCTAAGAAGAGGAAGTTTGGACACAGATATGCACGGGGAATGAAGGCCACGTGAGAACACACTGAGAAGGTGGCCGTCTACCAACCATGCAGGGAGGCCCTCGCTTGACGCCTCCTCGATTTTCAACTTCCAGCCTCCAGCAGTGTGCAAAAACACACTCTGTTAAGCCGCCCAGTCTGTGGTACTTTGCTATGACTTCCCTAGCAAATGAATATAATATATAAATTATATAATTAGATATATAAAGATAGCATATATGCATATGTGTGCGTATATGTGTACACATATTTATCCACATAGCTACATGTCTATCTCTATCTTGGTATGTATATTCTTGTCTAGAAACCTCCCATCTCCACTGTCACAGAACAAGATCTAAACCCTGGCATTTCGGCTCGGCACCTGTAGTTCAGCAGTTAGGGCGCCGGCCACATACATCAGGGCTTGTCGGGTTTGAACCCAGCCTGGGCCTGCTAAACAACAATGACAGCAACAACAAATAGCCAGGTGTTGTGGTGGGCGCCTGTAGTCCCAGTTACTCGGGAGGCTGAAGCAGGAGAATCACTTAAGCCCAAGTGTTGGAGGTTGCTGTGAGCTGTGAGGCCACGGTACTTACCCAGGGCAACATAGTGAGACTCTTGTCTCAAACAAACAAACAAACCCTGGCATTTGGCCCCACTTTCCTCTTCAGTTCCCGCCACTCACACCATCTCCCAATGGTCATCCTCTTGGCCCTGGCCGTTCCCAGCCCAGGCACCTTGCCCTGGCCTCCGATGGAACGAACATCTGTTCACTCCGCCAGGCTGTGGAAATTGCACCTTCTCTGTAAGGCTTTCATCTTCCCTCCAAAAGATGAGTCACCTCCTTCTCTGTTCTCTCTGAGCATTTAGTACACACTTCTATTAAGACATTTATTCCATTTTACGGTCATTATTGTATGGGTTTGTCTCCCTAAAGTCCCAGAGTTCCCCGAGGAAGGTCCCTTTTCAGCTTTGCAAGGCACATTCTCGGTGCCTGGCACGCAGAGGCGGGAAGAAGAGGGGACAGTACAACTGGGTGAGAATGGGTGAGAAAGGGGGCTCCCTCTGCCTGGGGTTGGGGTATGCTGGGGGGAGGGGTCTGGTTTTCTCCTGCCCCCTCCACCACCTGGGAGACCAACTGCTTGAACAAACAAAAGCCTCCAGTTAAATGTTGGCAGAGAGAGGATGGCAGGAGCTCTCAACAGCAAATTAGGCATTTAAAGCCAGGCGCCGTAGCTTTTGGAGATTAAATGCGTTATAGATTTGCTAAACCAGAGGCGAGCCTAAGAAAAGGTAGACAGATCATTGCTACCCTTCAGGCAGCAGGGGCGGGCAGAGCGCACAGCGGCCCTCCGCAATCACACCCGCACGAACGCGAACCGTGCGGGCTTAATTTTTCATTTGCAATCAAGACCACGTCCCTCTCGAAGGCCCAGAAACAGTGTCCTTCCTCGGGTTCTTTTCACAGGCCACCTTGCCGAGAGAAGAGAAAATTATCCAGAGATAATGGTGCTGATTGTGGGACAGCGAGTGGCTGGGAAGTGCAGCAGGCGCCTGCAGATGAGGCACTGGAGAGGCCAGAGGTGCAAGGGACAGGAGGATGTGCAAGGCCGCCCAGCCCTTTGTGCCTTGGAGACCGAAGATCGCGGAGCTTCTGCCCCGTAGGATCTGCAGCCAGGGCTCTCAAGCCTCAGCCAGGGTCCAGGAGATGGCCCGTTCAGGAGGCACATTTAAATTTCTTGGAAAGTTCTTCCCCATCATTTCATCCCCACCCTTTTGGAACAAATAATTCCAAAAGGCAGACAATTCCATGTCCCAGAACATTTAGGACAGGAGGTGGGAGCATGGGAGTCAGATTCCGGGAATCAGAGGACCTGGGCGTTTGTCCCTGCGCCTGTCACCCACACCTTTCCTGAGTCTGGGTAAGTGACTGCACCCCAGAGACAGGAGCGTGACCAAGTGAGCACTGCTGTTGCGCATGGCACAACCCAGAGGGGAGAAGGTTGAAGTCCTTCTATTCCTGAAGAAATATCAGAAGGGGACTAGGTGATGCCCAATTTCCTCTGAAAAGAAGACAAAAAAAAATTAACTCAAGTTGCAGCTTGAGGGACTCAGATTAAACCTAAAAAAAGAATTATCACAGAGGGGAGTTGCTAAAACATGAAATTGGCTATAACAGGTTTCAAAACCTCCCTTTCTGTGTAACTTTAAAGAATCACAGCAATGCATTAGTCTGACACAGACTATTCTCTTGCCTCCTCATGCAGAGGGTGGACGGAGTCCACCGTCCTCGGAGCTTCCTGACCCAACTTAATTACATCTGCTGTTTGCAAGTCCCTTCTATAGGCCCGACACAAATCCAGGCACTCCGAATACAAGGTTTCATTTAATCCCCCATTCAGACCTAGTAGGGGATGTTGTAGCCCTAAAATGAGGACACAGAAGTTTGGTGCATTGCCAAGGTCACTGTGAGCTGTACATGGGAGATGAAACCAAACTGAAGTCTGGCTGGTTTTAAAAGCCACACTCTGATCAAGGCACACTTCCTCTCCCCCGCAAAGAGGCAAGAGGGAAGGTGAGGGGGTGTGGTCGGAGGGCATTCCTGGGCAGCCTGGGGGCGACATCCAGGAGGCATGTCCTGTGTGGCCCCTTTGCAGAGGTGGCTGCACAGCCCTGAGGTGGGGCTGTGGGCACGAAGAAGGGTCTGGCAGGACTCCCAACAGGCAGGAAGCACCCAGCCCTCAGGACTTCAGAGGCTGCAGCGCTGACAGCAGCCACCTGTGATCAAATATTCCTTTTGCTCCTTTTTCAGGATTGGAGAGTTGCTGCCACAAGGCCACATGCTTCCTGACAGCGTGGTGGTGCAGGCCAGTAAGTCCTGAGAGTGAGGGGAGGGGACATCAGCCCTCAAAGGACAGGGAGAGCATAGCCCCAGAACCCTACCCATGGCCCTACAAGCTTAAGTACCTCAGTGGAAGCAAGGATCCAGGCCCATGCCGTGACCCCTCGGCCTCTGACACAGAAGAAGTATCCCTAACCACGTGGCTTTCAGAGAAAGAAGCCCATCTGTCCCTCCTTCCCTCAACCCACTAGGGTTCCTGTCCCATAGGAACAGGAGGCTAAGGCACGCAGGCCAAAGGCCCAGAGGCCATGGCTGACTGCAGGTGAACAGAGAGACAGATGGCACCAGCAAATCTCTCCCCACCAACTGCTAGCTCTGTGTCCTTGGGCGCAGATGACCTCTTTTATCCTCAGTTTTCCCATCTGTATATGGCAATAATAAGGATACCTACCTCAAAGGTAGTTGGGGAAGGTTACTTGGGCTCATGTTTGGCACTGTACTTTGAACGTAGACATCACTTTGTAAGTGAAACTGGTATTATTAGTAATCTACTCCCACTACCAAAACTACCACTAGGAAAAGATAAAGCAGCAGGCAGCACAGAAATCACTAGGAAAGGATTGAGACAGACCATGTTACGATCTGTTATTTCATTTCCAGGAAACAATTGACATCGTTCTTTCTGATTTACCCCTGCAAGGTTCAACTTTGCTTGGCTTATTGATGTTGCTGGGAGGGCTTCATTTGTTTCCGTTCGTGCAGATTTTATATTTCTTCATTTGAGTGTATCTCAAAACTTTTGTAATGACCTGGGTATAACATAAGAGCAGGGGAGACAAAGAAGAGGTCTTTTTTTTTTCTTTCAATGTTAATTCCTTACCAGAAGCTTGGGCTCCATCTGAGCTGTTAAATTGAGATTTACTTGAAGGCTCAGGCTGTGGGGGATGGGACCGAGCCCACCATAGTCACCAGCTGGTCCTGGTTTTAGCAGTAAAAATCCCCTGTCCCAGAAACCTCTGCATTCCTGGGCAATCTGAGTTGGTCGGTCACCCCACATCGACCCCTCTCAGAAGACAGTAGAGGCCCCACGCTCACTCGGGCAGTTGCTTAGCAGACACCATACTGGGAGCTAAATACCCTCCCTCCTTCCCTTCCTCTCTTCTTCCCCTCTGTTCCTCCTTCCCTGATTTTATTTATTTCGCCTAGCTTCTCCTTCCCTCTCTGCTTCACTTGCTAAGCCAGCAGCACACATGCCTACAGAGGCAGAAACCAGGGGGCGGGCTGGGGAGGATGGAAACTGCCAGGTTAACAGGCAGGGGCTGGTGTCTTGACGGGGGTCCAGCCCAACCTTGTTTATTGTCTTGGTCAGTTTGGGCTGTTTTAACAAAAACCATAGCCTGGCTGGCTTAAACAACAGGCATTTTTTTCACATGATTGTGGAGGCTGTGAAGTTCAAGGTCAAGGTGCTGGCAGATTTGGTTCTTGAAGAGGGCCATCTTCCTGGTTGCAGACGGCTGCTTTTTTTGCTATATCCTCAGAGGACAGAGAGGATCTCAGGTCACTTCACCCCCCTGTAAGGGCCCTATCCCTTCATGGGGCTCTGTTCTCCTGGCCTCATCTAAACCCAATTACCTGCCAAATGTTCTACTCCAAATACCATCACATCACATTGGGACTTAAGACCTCAGCCGATAAATTTGGAGAGACACAAGCATTTAGTCCATGCTGAATTATTAATACAAAAGGATTTTGTTTGTTTTGTTTTTGGCTGGTTCTGGGTTTGAACCCGTCACCTCCAGTATATTGGGCCAGCGCCCTACTGCTTGAGCCACAGGCCCTTCCTGATACAAAAGGTTTTTCATCAAAACCAAACTCCCTCAGGGGGCCCTACGGAAGTAGCAACAAGATGTGCTGGCCTCCTGGAGGTGGCTGAGAGACCAGACAGTAGTAGAAGCTTCAAGCCTCTAGCCCTGTGTCCTGTTCCTCCCCTGGTGGGCTTAAATGGCTGTGAATTCCCTAAGATTTCCAGGGAAGCTGGACAAACAGCTCTTTCCTGTTCAGGTGTCTCTGTGTGTTTATTTCAGAGAGAGTGTGGAGGACACAGGGAAGGAGAGGGCTGGAGTGCAGGACAGAGCCCACGAGCGTGCACATGGAAGTGAGCAGGTCCAATTACAAGACTCCATCGGTGTCCGCACCCTGGCAAACAATTCTAAGAGGCAGCTGAGAGTGGGAAGGGGAACTGGATGGGGCCCAGGGCTCAGGTCAAAACCCTTCCCTGCCACTCCTGGGTCAGAGATTAGGAGAGGGAGGGGCATCACAGCATCACATCTGAGGCTGGACAGTCTTGGTGCCTCTTCCTGGGACAGCTCTGGCCCAGGCCTCAGCGGTGCAACCAGTGGAGCTATGGCAGGGAGCAGTCTTCTTTTGGCACACAGCACACGCTTACAGTGTGGCAGAGGCTCTGGGCGCTGGTGGTGGGCGCTTGGCTGTTCTCCATGCGCCTCTCCTCAGCTGCACCCTCCTCCTGGGGCCTTGGGGAGTCCTAGGAATGGAGTGAGCACAGTGGAGCCCCCGCCCCTACAGCCCTTCTCTGCATTGCAGATGGGGATCAGGGAGGCGTTTGAATGGATGTTTCTAAGATTGTGGATGTTACCTTTCCCTGGCCGTGTTCTCTGACCCCCCTCCTAGAGTCCCCTACCTTTCACAAGTGGCATGGGCGGAAGGGCTTCTGGCCTCCATCAACCAGAGACAGAGCTCTGGGCGGGAGGGCCCTGGGCACTGGGTTTCTGCCACCTGCAGCCCTCACTCTGGAGTGGCAGCTGGACAGCAGGTGCCTCCTGAAGTCTGTAGTGCCCCTCAAACTTCAGATGCAGGCTGCACCTCCAAAGGAGGAGAAGGGGGTGGGTCAGTGCTGGACCATCCCCACGAAGAATGAGGCGGGAAAACAGGCCCAGGAGTTTCCCCGAGCCCACAGGTAGGGAGATGAGATGTGCCACCCTGGTTTTGACGGAGTGTAAAGCCCATCCCGTGCACTCCGGATGCAGGGACCCTGTCCTTGTCCTATCACCAACACACTGAATATGCATTTGCTTTCCTTTCCTTACGAAAATGTAAGCTTTCTGACAGCAGCAACTTCATTTTTTTTCACTCCGTCTGCCCAGCACTTACAGGAGTGCTGGCACACAGCAGGTCTCAGTAAGAATTGCTAGCTGAATGCAGGTGTGAATCAAGTCACATTATGACTCCACCCCTTCCCCATTTTACACATTATGAAACGGAGAAAAAGATTGGTTAATTAACTCACACCTAAGGATCTCTCCCAGTCTTTTTTTTTTTTTTTTTTACAGTTTTTGGCTGGGGCTGGGTTTGAACCCTCCACCTCTGGCATATGGGGTTGGAGTCCTACTCCTTTGAGCCACAGGCGCTACCGGGATCTTGCCCAGTCTTAAGCTGTTACAGTAGGTGAGCTTGCCAACAATCGTTCCTCCTTGGAAGTTCTTCTATCAGACCTACTCGCTTCCTTCCTAATACAAGTGTGGCTCATTTCCACCAGGGAAGATCGGCTGAGAAGCACATTCCCACAGGGTCCCCTCTTCAGATGAAGCGAGCGTCTCCAGGTGAGGCTGCCATGTTGGCAGGATTGTCCTCACCCCCTATTGGGACATCACATCATAACCAGAGCTGCCCCCACTGTATATCTGCCTGACTCTACCGCGTGGAGGGGGAGGGAGACTTTAAATTACTTTAGCTATAGATCTCACAATTACTCTCCCTCTCTCTAACTTGGATGTTAATGTATTAGCTACAGCTTTGCCTTCTAGGCTAGAAATTGTTTCCCCCAACCCATCCTGAAATTATACATCCAGATAGAGTAGTGTTCATTAAAGTAAGATTAGGAGAGGATAATATGCGAGAGGTATGTAATCTTTTGCAAATGGTTAGTAAATTGGAACTACCCCAATTACAATCTTGTTCATCACACAGGGCTGAATTACTCTGCCTGGGACGGGAGTCTCAGCCGCAGCTCTGCTCGGCTCACATTTCATAAATATTGTATACACATGATATTCTCAGCCATCTGCTTCGCTGGTCGCCAGGCACATTTTCTGACTTTCTGGCTGACTGCAGAGAGAGGCAGGGCAGGGCAGCCATCCTGCCTGCCTCGAAGCCCAGTGTGGCCAGCCTTCCACAGGGGTCTGGTGTTTGCTGACACAGTGTGCCTGAGGCTCGATGGCATCCTCATGACCAGATTGGTGGCCCCATGAAGGCCTCACTGCAGCCCCACTGAGCGGGGATCTGAGAAGTGCTCGTGGCTCATGCTGGGAGGGTTTATCTCTGGAAGGGCCTTGGAGGCTCTAGAGTGGACTTAGAGATGCTTGTAACTGTCCCCCTGGTTGGGGTGGGGGGCTGGGAAGTGTTCAGGGTCAGCTGTGGGGTCCAGCCTGTGCCTTGGTTCTCATGGGCAGTCTGCTGAGCATTGGTGGCTGGGCACTTGTCTGTACTTACTCCTTTGGGTCTGTCCAGCACTCCCTCTGACCATCTCCTTCCCCTACAATTTCAGTTCTTTCAAAGAATCGGGGAAACAGAGAGAGTGTCAGAATATCTGGGTTCCAGTCCTGCCCTATTGGCCAGGCCCAGTGGGGTGGCTCACACCTGTAATCCTAGCACTCTCGGAGGCCAAGGCTGGACAACCGCTACAGCTTAGGAGTTTGAGGTTTGAGATGAGACTGAACAAGAATGAGAACCCGTCTCTACTAGAATAGAAAAATTATCCCGGTGGGAGGGGTTGTGGGGGGCAGCTGTAGTCCCAACTACTCAGGAGGCTAAGGGGAGGAGGATCGCCTGAACCCAGGAATCTGAGGTTGCGGTGAGCAAGGCTGAGGCCAAGGCCCTCTAGACTAGACAACAGAGTGAGACTCTGTTTCTAAATCAATCAATCAAGCCTGCCTGCTATTTATCAGTATGTGATCCTGAACAAATAGTTTAACCACTCCATGTCCAGGTTTCCTCATCCACGAAATGGGTACAGGAATAATATTTTTTCTATTGGGTTGTGGTGAGTTACTATTTAGAACAGCATTTGGCATACTGTGAGTGCTCAGTAAATGTTAGTCATTATTTTATTGCAAAGGTGTTTTAGCTTTCTTCTTGAAGATCCCAGCATCCCCCACAAAGAACACAGCAGAGTATGGGTGCTAGATAGAAACTCCAAGCAGGAGTGGGCAATAAGGAAGGGTTGGACTTTTAAAGTGTTAGCGGTGTGCTTGGTACCACACCATTTCATTCCATTCTCACAGTTCTTTGAAGCAGATATGTTATTGTGCCCATTGTACAGATGAGGGAGGTAAGGCTCAAAGTCTTTTGAAAGCAGATTTCCTGTTGCTGCCTTGTTTAAAATACCCTGTTTACCACTTGTTTCAGGATATAACCCCCAATCCTAAGGTTGCCCATGGAATCCTCCAGAAGCTGATTCTCGCACACCTGCTGTCACCAGAGATCACTCGCAGCACTCTTACCTTGGTGGCCTGTCCTAGGTCAAGATCACACACATTTCCACTTCTAGGTCTTCACATATGTGGTCTCTTCTGCCTGGGCTTGACTACTTCTTCTGTTTTTGCCTACAGCGTTCCTATTCATCCCTCAAGTCTCCACTTACGCTTCTGCAGATAAGCCTTCCTTGAACCACAACTCTCCGTACCCTGCCCCTGGGAGACTTAGATGAGGCCCCGCCCCCCCACATGGTTTCTGAGTAAGCCCCGCCTCCTCCATGGGACCTCTCAGGACAGTAAGGAAATACTTCACTGTGTGCGCGCTGTCTGCCTTCATGGAGGCCAGCCTCTAGGGGGCAAGGTCTGCATCAGTCAGGAGCGAATGGGCAATGCAGTGGAAACATAAATCTCACTCATGTTTCTCACTGATGCTGCGTGTCCCACAGGAGTGACAAAGGCCTTTGCTCCACCTTGTCACTCAGAGATCCAGGACACTGGCACTGACAGGCTCACTCATTCCACTGATGTTCTGGGGCTCCTACTATGTGCCCGGCAAAGTGCTAGGTATGGAGGGTACACAAGGGTACAAGTTGGATAAGATCCTGGGCCAGATCAAATAATACTCTTGCTCCCCTATAAAGCCCCACCTGTTTCCAGCCAGTCAAGATCACACAGGCAGCACACGGTGGGTGGGCTGGGTTTTGGACTAGAGTCTCCCATTTGCAAGATCTTTGGCCTTTGCACTCTGCCTTGTCTTCCCTCAGCTTATGGAATTCTCTTTTCTCTGCATGCAAAGAACAGAATATCATGCATTTAGCCACTTAATACATTTGTCTTCCCTGATGAGGATGATGAAAGTTGCGTATCCTCCAATCAGCCGTGGAATCAGCCGTTCATCCACTTACCCAAGACAAGTGGCAATTCACATTCAGCTAACATTTCTTAAGTGCCTACTGTGTGCTAGGCGTGTCATCCTGGCTAGAGTGCACACAAGCACACTTGCACGCAAGCCCAGTGTGGTGAGCACTGGGTTCCTGCCTTGCGAATGACGACGCTGACAGGAGGGGTGACCTGGGTCTGATTGCAGGTCTGTTGGCTGAAGTCCAGAGCCCTTCCACCTAGCGCAGTCAGTGGTCCTCACACAAGAGTGGGCGTCAGAATCATCTACAGGACCAGAGGAAAGGTGATTGCTGAGCCCAGTTTTTATTCGATAGAAATAGAGGCCTAAGAAACTGCATTTTGGCCGGGGACAGTAGCTCGCGCCTGTAATCCCAGCCCTCTGGGAGGCTGAGGTGGGTGGATCACTTGAGCTCAGGAGTTTGAGAACAGCCTGAGCAAGAGTGAGACCCTATCTTTACTAAAAATGAGAAAAATTAGCCAGGCATTGTGGTGGGCACCTGTAGTCCCAGCCATTCAGGAGGCTGAGGCAGGAGGATCACTTGAGCCCAGGAGTTTGAGGTTGCTGCAAGCGAAACTGACACCACCCATGGAACTCTAGCCTGGGCAACAGTGTGAGACTCTGTCCCATGGAGAAAAAAAAAAAAAGAGTCTGCATTTTCACGCATTGCCAGGTAGCACCAGGTAGCCTGGGGAGGGTGCAGAGCTTTTGCTTGGTCCACATGGCTCCAGCATGTCAGCCAGGTGCGGTGGGGGGCAGGAACATACAGCATCTCTGGTGGGGGGCTGGTCTTCGCTTCTCTATGCAGCTGCCTGAAATCGAAGCCTGTAAAATGAAGGGGTTGGATGGGATGAACTCGGGGGTGCTCGGCAGATCTGACAGTCCATCCTGTGATTGGATGAACTAAACCAAAGCCGCAGATTCCATTTAAGTCTCTTCCTAGGTGGGAGGCAGTACGGACTATAAATTGTATAACAATAAATACCCGGGGAAGTCAAGGAGTTATGGAGTAGCCGCTGAGAGCTCAGCATATTGTAGGGCTGTGCGGAATCCGAGACAAGTGTGAGATACGACCCTGTTGCTCAGGACACTAACAGCCTGGCTGCAGGAAGAAAACATACACCATGAGACAACAAGGTGTCGGGATGCTACGGAGACCCAAGAGCTAATGGTGTGAGCCTGGTAGGGGCCACCTGGGGACTCAGGAAGCCCCAGGGACCTAGAAGTCTAACAACAACCTACAACTAACATTTGGGTAGCAGCACAGAATTTTTACCTACATGAACCTCACAGTCTGGCATGAGGTGGATATTTTAAGAGTGAAGAAATGGGATAAGAAACTTGCCTAAAGTCAACTTTTATTAAATGAAGAATTTGGGATTAGAACCCGAGCTTGCTGACAAAAAAGCTCTTGCTTTTTTCTTTCTTTCTTTTTTTTTTTTTTTTTGAGACAGAGTGCCAAATTTCATCCTTGGTAGAGTGCCGTGGCATCACAGCTCACAGCAACCTCAAACTCTTGGGCTTAAGTGATTATCTTGCCTCAGCCTCCCAAGTAGCTGGGACTATAGGCGCCTGCCACAACACCCAGCTATTTTTGTTGTTGTTTTGTTGTGGTTGTCATTGTTGTTTGGCAGGTCCCGGGCCAGGTTCGAACTGCCAGCCCAGTGTATGTGACCTGCACCCTGGCCACTGAGTTGCAGACGCCAAGCTTTTCAAGGGCTGTGGAAGGTACAAGCAGAGATGTGCCAGGTACATCCCACTTTGGCCATATGGAGAGCCTTGAGTGAGATGAGCTGGTAGAAGAGGTTGGGTGGGCAAAGTGAATGTCAACTTGATAGATCTAAGAAGACACTTTGGGGTCCCTAAGTACTGGAAATACTAACCATGGAATGACTGCAAGAAGTGTTTTATTTATTTATTTATTTATTGGCCGGGGCCAGGATTGAACCCACTACCCCCAGTATATGGGGCCAGTGCCCTATTCCTTGAGCCACAGGCACTGCCTTGCAAGAAGTGTTTTATATTGCAAACACCGTCATCTCATCTAGAGATGTGTGTGGGCAGTGGCCAGGGTCCAGACTCAGCAGTGCGTGGTAGGATAGCAGAGTTACCCCAGGACCCAGAGGTTCTGTTTCCACTGCCTCTGTCCAGACTACCCATGGCCCACACATCTGTTACGCTGAAGACCAGGGTGTGTTCACCTGGCGAGTAGCAAACCCTCCAGGAGAATTCAGGTCTTGATCAGTCGGAGTTTTAATCATTCACAGCAGGTAAGGATCGCACAGGGAATATTCCCCCAAACGGTGTCTCCCCCAAAAGTGGCATGGGGTTTTGGTGGGGCAGGACAGAAAGAAAAAGATGTGTTATTGTGTGTAGGAGGAGAGGTTCCTGTGGGGCATTCCCAGTTGTCTGGCACACAGCTCCTGTGTTATGGGGATGAAGCTCTAGCTCCTCCCAGGGGTGGAGATTTTAGCATAGTAATGAGGAAAGTTCTCTCTGAGTTCATCCAGGAGCTGCCAGGGTCTGTCAGGGGCTAGTTTTAGCCAGCTGGGTAGCTGTGGACCTTGTAAACAAAGAGGCTGCAGCATGTGTTGACTGCTCAAGTTGGTTGAACTCCTATAGTCCCTAGAGACCCTCCCTTCTAATTCACATTTTTGTGTAAATTAGAGACAAAGAAATTCTTTTCACCAAGAAGGTGCAACTCAGGACACAAAGCTTGGCTAGAGGATGGTCTGGCTCCCTGTCCCCTCTGTCTCTGTGTTGCCCTGGGACAAAGCACCCTTACTTGGTGTCCTTGCATCCCCCCATCTCTCTCTCTACCTATCACACACATGCGCACAGGAGCCAACACCTCTCCTTGCTCCAGGGAATTCTTTGGTGGTGGTGGTGGTGGTGGAGGGGGGACCTCTGTCACCTCTGTAACTTAGCTGCTTCATTCCCTCCTTCCCAGCAGCTGTTCTAGCTGATGCCCTTCTAAGAGGGGCTGCTGGCTGGGCTGGAAGCAGCTATGAGAATAAAACCCACAAGGTCAGGGGGAAGCAGAGAGGGGCAGCGATGTTGTGTCTCTCTGACTCTGGAAATGGGGTATCAAAGCAGATGGTGCAGGGAGACACCCAGTCAAGGGTGGACTTTTGATGCTCTCCCTTCCCCCCCATCAAACAGTTAACATGGAATACAAAGCTCAAAAGTCTTTATTACCAAAAAAAAAAAACAACAAAAAAAACTTAGCAGTAGACGAGTGGGAGCCAGCGTGAGGGGCGAAAGGAGAGAGCCACACGCTGAAATCAATACTGCCCAGGACAAGCATTATCCCATGTGGAACACCTCAAGCCTCTGCCTAGAAAATTTGATTGGATCTTCAGAAAAACCTATTAGTGTGTTGTCAGGACCTTCTGGTGATAACTGACCGGCTCTCACCAATCGATGCTCTTCACTTGTGGAGCTCCTGATTTTTTAACAGCATAATTGTTTTTTTAATAACGGGCTGGCTCACCCACTCCAGCAAGCGGGGACTCAAAGTCAGACTCCCAACTTAAAATATAGAGAACTGCGATGCTCCAGCCACTTCTTCCTAATTGCACAATTACTTTATGGAGTAGCAGGGACAGGCGGCCGCGGTGGGGGTAGGGGGGCTTCTTTCGGCGAAGAGAAGTTAAGAAAAGTCACAGAAGTAATTACACAAGTCGAAATTATTTACTCAATGAAAGTCATTCTTCACAAAGGAGCCTTTATTTCTTTTTTAAAGAAAAAGGGTAAAAATTGGATGATCCCAGGGTGCAAGAAAACCATAAAGCAACAGTGGAATTAGTCGGCAATTATTACAGCTTTTTAATTTTCATCTCGAGAGAGCAATGCATTTTATTTGGGATTTTAAATGCACTGTACAACAGCAGGATTTTTTTTCCCCCCGGCTCTTTACTGGAGCTTTGGATCTGAGATGTCAAAGTACTTTACAAACAAATAACTCGAAACAATTTGGGACCAGGCTCTTTACAGATGGAGAGCAGGGTCCAGGGAGGAAGTGATTTGCCCAAGGTCAAGGCTGAATCAGAGGCACAGCTGGAAATCTGGCTCATGAATACCAGCTCCTCCAGAGTCAGAGCTCATCACCACCAGCTCACCCCTCCCACAAACGCCAAAACAAAACCCAGAATGTCTGGAAACAGCAGCAAGCTAGAGAAATCACCTGACCTCCAAAGCCTACCGTGTCCACACTGACAATTTGCTGCACAGATTGGAAGCTGGGTGAGCAGATAAGATATTTCTTACAGATCGTTGTTGCTGGACCCAGGAAAGTCAGTCACTAATTAAAGTTTAAAGTGTTCTATGCATATTTGAGGCAGCTCAGATTGCCGTTCTGAGGCCCAAGTATATTTGTCATATTCTGTTTATTTTTTATTTTTATTTATTTGTCATATTCTTGCAAATGTCAGCCTTCCATGAGGGGTTGATGGCTTATACAAGGGCTGTGATCTGCCCACCTGGCACTTGTGGTCCTTTCCTAGGCTGGCTCCCTCAATCCCTCAAGAATCTGCTCTGTGTTCAAGGTTCAAACACAAGATTTAGAGGAGGAGGAAAAGAGAGAGGGAGAAGGAGATAAAGAGCTAGAGCGAGAAGAGAGAGAAAGAGGAGGGAGAGAGAGAGAGGGAGAGAGAGAGAAGAAAGAAGATAGAGGCAAGACTGTTTGGCCATCTTTGCAGGCCCTACACTTGATCTTTGCCCAAACGCTGAGAAGCGATTCTTTGCAGGCCCTAGAACCTCTTTAAATAGAGGCTCCATTCCACACTATGTTCACATTAATGGAAAAACCCAAACTCTGTGATATAATTTAAAGGGCTTTATTCTGAACCAAATATGAGTGACCACGGCCTGGAGCTTCATATGCTCCCGAGTTCCTGAGAAAGTGTGCTTGAGGTGGTCTGTTATAGTTTGGTTTGATGCATTCATAGAGACAGAAATTGCAGGTAACATTATAAACCAGTACATGGAAGGCATATACTGGCTCATCCCCCAAAGATAGGAAGTCTTAAAGGAGGGGCTTATCAATTATAGGTGGGCTCACAAATCTTTGATTTGAAATTGGTTGAAGAAATTAAGTTTTGTTTAAAAGCTTGGACTCAGTAGATGGGAATGTTTTAAGATAAGGGAGTCTGTTAATCAGAGAGCAAGTCACAACATAGCAACTGTAAGTGATCTGTTAAGGAAATTGGCGGCCCGCAGGCGTGACTTAGCCTTTGCTTGGCAAAGGTCCTGTTTATAATTTGTTGTCTTATCACCACAAAGAGTTTGTCAGTCTTATGATCTCTATGAAAGGAAGAGGGTAAAGGGGAGTGTGTCCCATCTCCTTTCCTTCAAGGGTGGGAACTCAGTTTGAAGGTTTTTCTGGGGTCCCCTTACCAAAGAGGGGGTCTGTTCCATCAGTGGGTGTGGGGGGTTGCTTAGGATTTTATTGTTCATTTACATCAATTACATTACAATCTTACATCGAAGACGGTGAATACCTGATTATTTATCAGTTAAGTTTGGTTGCAGCTTTCTGTTGACGATGAAATTCTTTTGTAGATAATTACAACATTTAATAAATTTGATTTTATAGTTTTCTTGTCTTCTTTGGATTTGAGAGCTCATATTTTTTTCTTTCCAATCTCAAATATGTTCACAGGCCCTTGGAATGGTGACAGGACACAGGCACTATACTTAATGACCTTAGTGGATAAAACCACCTCGAGAGATGGGAAAAGTGATGCTGATCAGGACAGAGCCAGAAACAAAATCACAACCAAACCAAAACAAAAATTTAGCAAAGCTGACGGAGGGAAGTCTAGAAACCTTAGCACTGCCGGTTAGAAAGGAGAAACAGGGAAGGTTTTACCAGGATATTTCCAGGAAAAGAGACAGACAGATGAAAGACCAATCCAGATGAAAACAAAATCTCTCTTAGTATTCAATAATTTATTGAGTGCAGGGCCAGATAGCGCACTTGGCTTTGGAGGTACAGAGCTGGATCAGATACAGTCTTCGCTCTCAAGGAATTCACTGTTTTATTGAGGCAGACAGAAAGGCAAACAGACAGTCTAGATGTGTGAGGGGGACACAAGTCAAGATGAGCATGAGGAATTGAGAAAGCGCAAGGAGGCATCCTGGCAGGTGCAGAGGCATTCTCCCTGGAAGAGGACACCCCAAATATTCAAAGGCACAAAGGTGTGACTGGTCACGAACTGTGACAGGCAGAACAGAGGGTAGAGACAGGGGTTGGGGGCGTGAGTGGTGGGGAGACATTAAAAAGCCAAAGTGAGTTTATAACAGATTGTGAGGATTTGCGTTTATCTCACAGTCAAAGGTCACGCAAGAGTGGTTCCGAGCGAGCCAGGGAGGGAGTCGGTGTTCTTCACCTTGGGGCTGACGCTGGGACTGGCGCCCGTTCAGAGGGCTCCCTTGGTGAAGGTAAAGGGTCTAGATGAGTCAAGTGACATGGAGATGACAAGTTTGGGTCAAGTCCGAGAAGCATTTGGGGGCAGGGGCCTGGTGACTGAGCTATGGGCACCGAGTCAAGGAGGAAACTTTTCATTTCCCCAGACTGTCAGGATCCTAAAGCAGGTGCCATGGGAAAGGACGATGCTGTCCCAATGAGTCCCCCAGAAAGCTGCCAGGGAAACCCAGTAAAGCTCTTCTGAGGAGGCTCAAGTAGGGACAGGGAGAATCACTGGTAGGCTGTGATTTTTTCCTTTGGGCCCCTCCCACTCCCAGCCAAGACAGAAACATCACTCTAGAGGCCCAACACTAGAAGAAGGGGCCTTGATGGAGACACACAGGAAACGTGATGGATACTTCTAAGGCCATAACGGACACAGGGCTGGGACCCTTGCTGAGATTCACGATTGAAGGGGGTTTCTTAGAAGTTGGCTAATCAAAGCTCCCAGCTATACTCAGGAGTCTGCGTTCTCCCCGGCTGGCAACACACCCTACATAATAGCTTGTGTGCTGATGGAGTTGAATTGAGACAAAAATGTCTATCAGTCACACCAAACTCACTGGGTTAAACTCCCATCACCCAGAGCTGACCCTTTCCTACTGGAGGAGGTAACGAGCTAGAGATAAGTGCCACCTGGAGCTGAGTGCAGGTAAATCTGATCTGCAGTGGGGGACATGTCAAGCCCTGGCTTCCTTTGGTTTGGGGTTTTTCAACCAGATGGATACTCTAGCATGAAATTGCCAAGATTATAAAGAGAGCGGTAGTTTAACACTCATGGCTGGAGAGACGGCCGGGGCCGTCTACAGAGCAGCATCACCAAACCTTGACCAGACTTGCTCAGCATTCCCAAGAAGTACACGGCCCAAAAGCAAACAACTATATTTCTTTCTTGGTCTTCCATGTTGGCAAAGGGAAGACAAACGAGGCCACTCTGGTTTGGGGACAGCATGAATGAACCACACATGTCCATAAACAAACCCGGAGCCCTCCAAACATGCTGCTCATTTGCTCACACAAAAGCCAGGCTGGCGGCCCTCTCTCCGAGCCGTGTTCACAGTTGGGTCCTTAAGGCATTGTGAGTTTTCAATCAAACTTGTAGTGGTGAAACTCTGGGAACAGAAAGCCACCTAAGCCCAAATGGTCCCTTTGCTTTTCTATCTTTTGTGGCTGCCTGGCTGTGCTCTTGTGGGTTTTGTTGTCAACAAACTCCTGGCTTGCCTTTGAGCACTCCAAATTATTGAAAATGACTACAGCTTAAGACTGGCAGGATGATTGTTAAAAACAGCCCTGGCATTAATCATAGCTTAAGAGCTTTTAGAAAATGATTCTAATTCAGAAGGGGTGGCTTACAAAGAGGCTTGTCGAAAGCAAAGCAGACATCAAATTCTGAAAGGCAAAAAGCCTCCTTGGTACCCACACCTGGCTCCTTCTGTGGTCCAGCTGGCAGAAGTGTGTGGGAGAGACAGCTTATCTCACCAGCTCACCCCATCTGAGACCACCTTGGGTTTTCTGGCTGAGTCGCCTCCCACCCCTACCCCTGAGCTAGGGACCTTGAGATGGGCAAGACTTTGGGGAGTGCCAGCAGTTCCCAGTCTTCCTGGCAGTCTGGGAAAAAGGAAGAGGTGGCCTTGTTTTCTGTCAACAGTTGGAAGGCCTCAGACCGGTGCTAAAATAAGCTGTGTGCATAGAGGCAGCTGCGTGGGCAAACACATGGTCAGCATTTGCAAGGAGCCAGGCAGGGCGACGAGCTAATACTGCCTTTTGCCTGCCTGGCAGAACAAAGCAGAATGATTTTTGCCATCAGCATTCTCTCTATCACGGAATCATTGCACAATTTAGTATGATTAATGGTTTCCATTTAGGAGAAGCTGAGAGTGAAAACAGTGGGGGAGTGGAGGCACTCGCTGGGGTGTCTGCGGGCTGCAACTAGAGGGAAAGGGGGAGAGCTGGCCGGTGCCCGCCGGCCGTGCCCTCCACCTGTGCGTCCCGGCAGGACTGGGGAAACACAGTGGGGCAAAGAGACACATGGCTTTTGACGTGCATTTGCGACGCAGTCTGAAAGCTGCAACCTGTGAGGCACTGCTTTTGTTGTTTCATTCTTGCAGACTTCCCACCATTTGTGACTCGGAAGGCACTCTCTTTAGATTTGCCAAAGGGAGTGTCATTCCCAGAAGTTCCTAACAAAGAGCTGGGTCTGAGAGTCGGGGCATGGTGGTGGGGCTGGAGAGCGGAAGCTAGGGGGACTAACTACACCACGTCTTGGCATTCCTGGTGGCCAGATGGGGATGCCAGTGCAGAGAAGGAAGGACCCCACCCTGGTGCTGGTGGCCGTGGTGACCTTCAACACAGACGTCTGTCTCTGGAGCGCCCAAGCTGGTGGACCTAGTCTCAGCTCTCATCGGCTGGCTTTCCTGGGGGCTCTTCTTCTCCCCTTGGTAGAGTTCTTTTCTTTCCACTTCTGCAGGCACGGTTTCTTTTCCAATCTCACGGCTGCTGCAGGTGAGTGGTGAGACAAAGGGCGCCATAGCCAGCGACTTGTGGGTGCTGATAGGAACCAACCGGGAAAACACAGAGAATTCAAGAGGGCCTGCATTTTTTTTTTGTTATAGCAATAGCCTTTGTAACTGAAGGCAGAAAGGGAGAAAATTGGTGATCTTGGCTGGGTCTAATGTGACTCAAGGCCATTCTCGAAGCATTGGTGTCTCTGCAAGGAAATCTATTATTTTCCATAAACTGTCTTAAGCATCTCCCGGGCTACATTTCTGGCTGTGTTAAGAATCAAGCCATCAAGAACAGCTGTGAATGTTATACACTTTCAGCAGCAGCAATGGGCTTTGGCAGGGAAGCAGAAGCAAAAAACCCAAGTAGGACATTTCAGTTGACAGTAATGGCATTTTCCCTTCCTTGTCCAAACGATAAAAGATTCATGCTCCTAATTGCAACACTCTAGCTGCCCCCATCACTTTATTCTGGGAGAGGAGGTTAGAGAAAACAGGCCTAGAGAGAGGGAGAGAAAGAGAGAGAGAGAGATGGATGGTAATTTCGTCACTAGCTAACAGAGACTGATTAGTGCAGAAGACTCCCTTCCACAGCAATACTTTTTAATCAGGTCTGCTGTGTCTGGGCAAACAGCTTTTGTGGATTAGCTAGACTCGAGCCTGCCAGCATCTGTTGCAAGTTTAAACGATGAAATACACAACTACAGAGAAAACAAACCAAAAAAGAGTAATAAAGTCACACATTTCAATATTCAGCAACCATTAAGGGATTTAAATATTTGCTTGCTATTAAAGGCTTGCATTAGGTTCTTCCAACACCAGCTCTGGAAGACTGAAATATCAATTACGGATCAATTTTCCCCCTAAGTAAACACTAATGCAGGATAAACAGCATTAGAAGATGCAATCGTAACATTGCTGACTTCAGGACGGACTTCCTGCTGGTAACAGCAAGTTTAAGCCTGGTGATTAATTAACCTGAGAAGATGGCCCTTAAGGGGGATTTAAGGTGGTCATGTCTGAAATATGACTGGGAGCCAGGGCACGTCTGTGGGCAGCTGGAGAAGCCTGGGGCCCACAGCATGGGTTGATTTGTCCCTCAGTAGTGGTCCTCACTTTCCCCAGCTCAACACATCGGAGGATTAGGAGGGAGTAAAATGGGAGGGAGGGCAGGTGTGCATGAGTGCGTGTGAGAGATCAGTAAGCAGACTTTAAGTCAGGTTCCTTGCTGAAAGGAATCCCACATTTAAATACACAAGGCTTGAGTTGTATATCCCAGCACTGACCACCAGGGGCAGTAGACATTCTATGTTTACTTGGAATGAAAAATAAAAGCGTAAAGGACAAAACAAATAGTTTCCTGTGAACCAAAGCACCTGGGAACTAAGAGTTGGAAGACTTGAAAACACAGGAGAGCCTTGCTTTGGGGTCTCAGTTCTGAGGTTCTTATGTTATGGAGCCCAGCACCCTGTGCCCTATCCCATGTAATGATGTGGGTGTCATGGGGGTGCTGAACCCTGTGGCTCCCACCAGAGGCACATTTCAACATTTTGAAAAGGACACAACACATAAGGCCAGGAGCATGGTTTGAGTTTTTCTAATAGGCCACATCTCATTCTGAAGGCCCCTCACAACATATGATAGCAACAGGAAGGCTTTGCTCAGCTGTTAGTCATTCTCCATAAAGAGGGGAGGGCAGATAGTCTATTCCAGCAGGTCTTTGAGAAAGGTGAGATGGATATCACTAAACTCAGGGCTGGCTGGCTCACTTCTTCAAGGCCAATCTGAAAGTTACCTGTATTGAGGACCTTACACGTGTCAACATCTGAAATACAGACTTGGTGGTTGGTTAAGACTAAGTATAAAGTAAGACTCCGGCAGCGAGGTGCTTGACTATTCTCCCTTTAATCAATTGTCACTTGCTGAGTGCCTACTATGTGCTAACCAGTGACTTCATTCCTTCTTTCCTCTCCCATACAGTGGGTCGAGTCATCCAAGGGCTTCTAAAACTTTATCGGCATGGCTGTGAATACAAATTTCATTCTGAAGGGATTTGGCTGCCAGTTTTTCATGACAAAGGGTTGTTGTGTATTTGGCCTCCTGACAAAAAGGTGTATTAATCTTAGGCATAATTTTATACTGAAACAAAAATGCCTACATTGAAGCAGGGTCTTTCTGCTGTATTAATCTTAGGCATAATTTTATTCTGAAACAAAAATGCCTACATTGAAGCAGGGTCTTTTTACCTGTGGTATGGTACCCATGTGGCTGCTGTAAGATTCTGGGTAACAGAATCAAAGGAACATTTCTCCATGGAGTATAAGTCTACAATGGTGCAAGAATTACATTTCAAGTAGACAGAAGACAGTGAAAGATTGTACCAATTAACACCCCCATGTCACCTCAGGGTTCCAGTTGATGTATTTGGAGAATGCCAGGCCAAAACATTTGTGAAAACTCTCTGGAGGGAAACAAGGACCATTTTCACTCTCATACCAAGTGAAGGACCAGGCAACTTATCAAGCTCTCACTCACATGGGCTGCTTCTGGCTGGCACCTTCTCATTTGCATGCCCCGTACAGCTCTATGGTCAAATGTGCAGCAAGTTGCTGCTTCTTGTCTGCCTCAGTTCAGCGAACTTCTGGGGTCCCTTCCCTGCAAGTTACAGGTGAACCTGGAGGCTACCCTGAAGAAGGGTGTGGACACCAAACATCGGCATGCCACCTGGCTTAGAACGGCTGGACTAAGTGTGAAGAGAAAGGGGTCACTAAACCTTCAACAAACAGGTGCACGAGGGCATGATGGCCACAGACACAGGAACCCTCAGGGCTCCCTCCAAATGGTAACCATTCTTGGTAGCCATGTGTTATGTTTGGTCTTTTAAATCACCACTTGCTTTTTGCCTGTTTTTATGACTAATGTGTAAAGGAATGCTTAGTGCCCATCTGACACCTTATTTGCAAAGTGCGGACTGCTTAACTCAGTCATCTCTCATAACAACCTTTGAGGTTATGATGATGCCTACCTTGCAGAGCCGAACTGAGTCCAGACAGATGGGGTCACTTGCCTAGGGTTTCAGGGGATTTGAGCCCGGCAGTCTGACTCTAGCAAGTGCTCCTGATCCTACCCTGAGCCACCCTGTGGGTCTTTTTATAGAGGTATGATGAATTAGTGCTCCCCACTGCTCCTGGCCCTCTGGCAGAGGCCACTGAAATCTCGACTCTGCCTGGGCTTTGAGTATAGCCACAGGGCTGGTCCCACCCTGCACACACAACCGATTCCTTTATTCTTCAGCAGGTTGGCTGGGCTTATAGCTGTCTGTACCTTTGACTCACCTCCTTCTCCACTGAACTATCCTGTAAGATCCAGCAGGGGTCCTAGCTCCTCTGTGAAGCTGTCTGACTCGCTAGCCCTCCCTTCTCCAAGAAGTTCCCGCAGCACTCTGGGCTTAACTATATTCACTGTGGCACCTACAGCTGAGGGCCACTTCGTCTTTTCACGTGTTACAGCAGATGATGTTACTTCTCCAGATGCCACTTCTTCCTTCTCAGCATCCCTTGCAATACTGGACATACAGCAGGTGCTTAATAACTGCATATCTAATGGACTGATTGATTTTTTTTTTTTTTTTAACAGAGATAGTTAAGAGACCAGGTCAGGAAGGAAGAGGCGCGTGGAAAATAGGCAGCCTTTGTGTTTTCTGGCGCTTACCTTTTCTTTCACTGCTGAGCTTTCCCCATTACCTGACAGAGAGAAAAAGGGAACTCAACCACGGCTGCTGGGGAAAGGGTATTTGGAGCTGGTCAAATACGATCCGCACGTTCACAAGATCAGCACAAGTGTGGTCATCACTCATTTTGGCCTGCAAGGCAAGGACGATGACAAGATCTTGTCCACCCAGACCCGGAAGCCTCAGTGACCTAAACAGTAAGTGAGAGCGATCTTCTGCCGATGGCCAAGCCTGTCCTCCACAGCTCACGACTCCTTCTTGTGACAGGAGAGAGAACTTTAAATGAAGAAGGCAGAATGAAACGTCAAGACACAAAAATCCCAAAGTAGAGACAGGTGGAACAGTCAACACGGGGGAGCTAGGGGGGTGGGGGTGACAGAGGGTGGGAGATGCCTCCGTGCGGGGATGGGGTCTGTCTCGGCCGCCGCTGCACCTCGCACACCTGCACAGATCGCTGAGTCCACGTGGAGGGGGGTCCCAGCTCAGCCACGGCACCGGCGCACCTGTCCACTGAAAGGGCGGAAGGGAACAAGGACAGGAAAGGTGAGCAGAGAGGGAGAGAGAACCCAGGCCCCAGAACCCCGGCCGGCAGCACGTTTTTGCATCTACTGCCATTGTTCCTGGCCCCGCACTTGGCCCTGAGGAGGAAGCTGGGACCATAGGCCCATCTCTTCTCTCACGCGAAGGCGTCCGTAAGAAGTCCATAGAGAGATGAAAGGATCACTTTGTAACATTAATTTTTTTATTAAGAAGACAGATATTTTATAGTACTTCTTTTTTTTTCTTTTTTTTTTGTAAAAATGGTATACATGAACCAATACAAAATGCGAATGGGAACATATGGATATGGAGTTTCTTACACTGTAACATTGTCCATGTACACCTTAAAAACAGAACTGGCCTAAAGGGAAAAATAAGACGTCCATGTGACTAAAGAACAAGCTTATTTGGCATCAATTATACATCCTTCATTATTTTATATTCCTTTAAAAAACACAAAAAAAAACAAGTTTGTTCTTTCTTCACTCTAAAAAAAGTGATCAACCTGTACAAAGTAATACTCAACAATACATTTCAAACAGTGCACTGTATACTTAAGAAAAATACATAAACCGATATACAACTAAAATCCAGAATTTCCTGTTTTCGCTTTGTTTTATTATTATTATTATTATTATTATTATTTTTTTCCAATGTGTGGGGCCTACACTTTGCAATCTACCTGAGACGGAAAACACCAATCAAAACACATGAACCTGAGACACGTCAACATCGTAAGCCGTAAGTTACATCAGGAACACTGCACTACTGTACACTTTTCAGAACAGAAACATGAGAGGTCCCAAAAATGAGATGCCAATTCTGTGAGCGATGGTAGTTTTTTGTTTTTGTTTTGTTTTTTTTCTAAAAAGAACTGAAAACAAACAAACAAATGAACAAAACCTTTCAACAACATGCTAAATGATTCTCACCCTTTGAGATGGTTACACTATGGTCAGAATGGGTGCTGAGGGCTCGGAGTAGAGCTGCACGTTATAAAAGTCATTGAAAAAGGGATGTTGGTTGTGGCTTTTTGTCTTGGTTAAGTGCCTAGGGATAGGAGGGGAGGGGTAAACAAAACGCTGCTCAATAATGGATTTTCCTTTATATACCAGTCCGTTCCCAAAAGGCCCCCATATTGCAATGGTTTTATCAAAGGTTAAAAATAAAGACAAGAAAAATAAACACGCTTTCAAATAACAAAGAGTTGACACTTTTTTCCCCTTAAATAAATCAGCGTAAGTTTTCCACATAATGTAACAATAGTAAAAATGCACCTTGCAAAATCCAAAATTACTCACTGAAAATGTTATATAATATATATTTATATATATATATATATAGATCTATCTTTTTTGATGCCATCTTTCCGTAAGGACTGTTAGCTGGAGTCTGGAGCCTTACCAAAAACATATGGTAAGAGTTTAGTTGTCGTCCTTCAGGACTACTTCTAGATTTCCTAGACGTTTCAGTAAAAATCACCACATTTCTTTAAAAAAATGTAAATGGTCACTTGACTCCTCTCCTTTCTCCCGAGGCTCCCCATGTAAGCTATGTTCGAGCTAACTTATCTTAGTAGCTATGCACTATGGCTGCCATCATGCGAGGATCAGTAATTTTTTGGCAGATGGTTCTTAAGGCTGAGGAAAGAGGCCAAGGCTAGTGTATGAAAGGTAAAAAGATAAAAACACTCACATTTGAGTTCTGATTAAGTAACTGAAAATCCCTACATGCTGCTTTTCCACCTCTGCTCTGACCTTTCGAGAACTGTGATCGGCAGCAGACCAGTGTGAGAACAATACCGGCCCTTCCTTTGTCCCTCCTGCCTTTGTCAAGCCAAATCTGAAGGAATGAAAGTTTCACACGGATTCGAGTTGGAAATCCCAGCATGACAAATATCTGTAATATACAGTACATGCAGGCCACATCCTACTGCCTTCCTAACTAAGCACAAAGGAAAAAGGAAAAACCCTGTCCCATCCAGTCATTCGCACAACACACCGACTTGCTTTTTCCTACAAATTAGTGAGAAGTAAGGCCGATTGGGAAAGGTGGATGGAATCAATTGGAACAGAAATAACCAGAGCAGAACTATCTTTCCCCCCTCCCTACTTCCCCTCCTGTGGCAGCTCAAATTTGTCCACTTATATAAAAGGAACAGACCTCACCTGTCAGGTCTGTTTAGGGCATTGAAAAAGGAGGAGCCCTTTCCGCCCCAAACCTTTCTGGACAGCGTGGGGTATCTATACTGAGCCGTCTATAGATACAGAATTAAAGACAGATTCAATCTTATTGTGACACACCTCACTTGCAGATAACTCTGTACAGTAATGTAGGTCCACAGCAAACAGAACATTTTCTGAATCACAGTCTAGTTTTCTAGTCTTCACTGCTCTAAGTATTTGAAACATGGGCAGCAGCAAAGAGTTTCATTGTTCACCCAAATCTTTACGACAACAGAGAAGAATGCATTTATGGATACACTAAATTCTGAACTATGAAATCTAAACTGTGCTGGTTCTCCTTTTATGAAACTGAATCTTGAACAGAAAGCAGTTACCGCAAAAATCAACAAAAGAAAATAAAAACAAGGACAAAGAGGGGCAGGAAAAAGAGTCTAAGGAATCCCAGCAGGCAAATTCCAAAATGGGAGATTTTGGAGAAAAAAAATCCAAAATTGGGGGCAGGTGGGGGGATAAATGCACACAAAGGGGGAGAAAAAAGGGAACACAACAAACAAAAAACAAGGCACAGAATTTTCTGCGATCTACTAAAAGTAAATCCAAGTATCCAAGTTTGACTTGGTAGGAAGAAATAAAAATCAAACAAACAAACAAACAAAATAGAGGTGTCAAACAGCAGAGTGTACTTTTCAAAGAACATTTTTTTGTTTTTTTTTACACAGCAAATCCCAAGCCTTCCCAGTCTCGCACCTTTCCACCCATTCATAAAAAAACACACGAGTTTCTCGCGAGTTCCAAGATCTCTGTCTCTTTATCATCTAAATAGGGCCAGTTGGACACCTCATGGAAACAAAAAGGCTGATCTAGATGAAGTACTCTTTCTTTTCTTCGGAGTTGTTCTGTCCTCCTTCTGCATTGATTATAGCTGTGTCTGCGTCTGCTGCGTCATCGGCTCCTTTGGCTTCATGAGTGAAGTATGTACCTGAAAGATGAAGGGGTAAATCACCGTGACTGTCTGATGGCCTCTGTGTAAAGCGGCACAGAGATGGCAACTTGCTTTATGGCCATCATCAGCCGAAGTGGCGTGCGGGCAGCGGAGGGGAAAAAACAATTGGAAGAAGAGAGCGGGGTGGGTGAGACAAATGGGGATCCGGGGGTTCCAAAGGCACCACTCCAACTGAACCGCTGCGATATAATTCAGCAAATGAGACATTAGAGCAGTGAGGATGACCAGGGGTGTCAGCAGAAGAAGACGTGAGTGGGAGCTAAAAATGCAGAAAGCTGGAGAGCTGCTGACTAACGCATCCACAGTAAACACCAAGGACCAGTGACCAGAGAGTGCACACACGTGGTTAAAGACCAAAGCAAGGAAGAGCAATTAGCCAATAAATGAATTAGGGCCCTGATGATGCTTCTATTGTCATCTCAAATTGTTCATCATGAACCACAGTCTCCTGGCTCCACCAATCATTATTGCCTATCCACAGGGGAGAATGTGCTTGCACTTGCACCAGTACGTTTGAATTTCCTGTCTTCCATTTCTGAGTTTCCAGATTGAGAAATAATTTGCGTTGCAACAGCTGGAATCAAGGCTTGGGCTCTATCTTAATGAACAAGTGACCATCATCACGTAACTCGAGCCGGGACCCGGATTCATGGATTTGCTAATTGGCACAGCCACTTTGTAAGGACGATAGACAAATGTTACCAAGTTGGTAACACTCTTATCACCAAATCCCAACAGTTTACATGGAGAAAGACAAGGACTGCACCTCAGTATAGCGTATAGATAAAACTTATCCTGCCTGGCATAATCAAACACCCTCGCTCCCATTCCAGGTTGCGTTCCTGAAGGTTCTCCTATTTTAAATGGCTGAGACATGTGCTATATTTTGAGGTTTCCAAAGTGACAAGTCTGAGAAAACAAGCAGTCATATGCTTCCCTCCTATATCCCTGTTCCTTCTCCAGAGTGACACATGTGCTCTCGTCCCCTGGTCCTTCACAGCTGCTTCTCAGACTCTGCCCTGCTCTCTGGCTTCCCTTCCTGTCTCTGTGAAGCTACATAAACACGGGGGGCCAAACAGACCTCCTCCTGAGGACGGGCAGAGGGTGAGGGACCGACAGCTCTGGGCATCCCAGACTGTTTGGCACTTTGTATCCTAAAGGTGGTTGTCAAGGACCTTGGACCTCCACTGCTGTGCTCAGGGGACCTTTCCCCAACCCGAGTTCCACAATCAAGCAGTATGCAAACGCCTAGAAAACCCTGCGAGCTCATTGCAACAGGGCTTGAGAAAAACAACTGAGAAAAGACAAGGGCTGACAAAGGAAAGGAAGAATAAATTACTAAGAGGGGAGAAGAGGATCAGAGCAGCATGAGGCAGAGAGGAGGAGCATTGGAAAAGATGATTGCCCATCCAGACTGCACAGCTGATAAGTGTGCTGATTAATGGCAATTTAAATCAATTGCACTGATAATTTTAAAAATACATATTTATGTGGCTTTTAAGGCAAAAGATTTTCTTTACCTGGGCACATCAAATCAAGGAAGTATTTCAGCGGTTATGACCAGTTTACCCAGAGTTTGGGTCTAGGAACAAAGGATAGTCCCCTGCTTTCCAGAAAATGGCAGGCTGTGGGGGACGCTTTTACCATGTTTACCCCTTGGGGATTCGCGCCACACCTTGCACACCAGCCTGATCGTTTCGACTCTAGCCCCAATTATGGATGGCAGAATAACAGCTCTGTAAAGCTTTGTATTTAGAGGAAATCCAATCAAGGAGAGCTCCTCAGCAACTGCCTGAGTCCCGATCAGCAGCTGCTAAGAATTCTGTTGTTTTTTTTTCTCGCCCAGTTTCGGGAAGCAGATAGGTTGTGAATTTGGCCACCTAAACCAAATCGCCTGTCAAGGACAGCCCTGTAAAGTCCCCAGATGCAGGGGCGGTGGTGACACGCTGCTCCTGCCTGCCAAGGCACCTCGCTTACCTTTATGTCTGGCAAAATAGCGCCCCAGAATGATGAGTAAGCAGAGCATGGCGAACACCACCACCGCCACGACGCCGCCGATCACGGCGTGGTCCACTGCCCTTATGGCGCCTTCTTCACCTGCTCGGGAATCTGTCGAAATCAGAAAAGGAATAGGGATGTAGAGCTTATTACAAGACACCAGAAGCCCCGGTGACACCGCCTCCAGGGTCACAAGGTCATCTTTTTTAATGGAGGAGTCAGAGAGAACCAGTGAGACGGATCGAGTTACATGGAGGGAACAGACTGACCTGTCCAGGGCTGAATTGATCTGTTCTCCCCACAAGGCAATTTCATTATAAGCAGCAGAGGCGCCCTAATGCATGTGGAACAAGCTTAGGGAGCCAGGAGGGAAGAAATCGAGTCTGTGTGGTCTTCGCGTTCACTCTATCTGTATCCAGATCCTAATGAAGGAGGCCAACCTGACTACTTAAGGGCACTCTGAATGGCACCTTTAGGTCATAACAGAAACTGTGGCAGAGAGGATCTTTCTACCGATGCCCAGATGACTTATTCCCTGAGAGGTGTTTGCATAGGGAAAGTAAGAAGCTCAGAAGCCACAGCTGCCTAGAGATAAAACAAGGATTATAAGACTCAAGACAAGTGACAGGCTTGCCACATGTAGGATTTATGAGGGAGTGAGCCTCCATTTAAAATCTAAAAACCTATTTCAAAAAAGACAGCAAGGAATAATTGTCCATTGTCACAGACGGTTTTTATTTTATTTATTTAACACCTCGCGATGCAATTAATTTTCCTTTATAAGCATCACTCCCTCAGGATGTCTTCTTCTGGCTGAAGAACGACATGTTTGGCTGGAGAACAACTCCAGAATGAACCCGGAATGAGCTATGGCGATGCGGAATGGATGTATGGCAGTGTAAACAATTTTAATTTAGGATGTGGCTACATCACCCCTTGCTGAAATCCTAATGGCATCTGAGATTTATACGGTAGTAAAAAACAATTATTCTCCCGTTGATTAATACATTAACATTTTGGAGTGGAAGCTAAACCATTGTCTTTTTTTTTTTTTTATTGAGTCAAGTACGACACCTCCATTAAAATGATTTACTAGCTGTACCTTACAATTTAAGCACAGCAGCAACAGAAACGGTAAAAATCTTTTAACTTTACATGATTTGTGAAGTCATATGTGAAGGATTTACCATTTAAATCTTTCAGTACAAGAAGCCCACGGCCTATAAATCTGTCCCCCTTGCAGTTGCTGGACGCCTAAGAGAAATGCATTTCACCAGGAAGACTGAGAGTGCAAATTCAAGTCAATTTTTAAGAAAGATTTATCTCTGTCTCTCTTCACAGAACAGAGCAAATCTCTGAAGCCTCCACCTCTAATAATATTTGAAGTTTATCGATCAAGTGTACAGATCCGTGACAGCTAAAGGTAATGGTGCTCTTTTGAGCCGAAACCTGATACAACGCTTTCAGCAGGAGGGCATGATTTACACTTTCTATCGATATTTCCAATTCTGCTCTGAGATTAAGTACTGAAGGATGTGGGGAAATAACTCGTGACCGAGGGTTCCATGAAAAGTACTTTAATTAAAAGAGTTTAAATTAAAAAATGGAGTATTTAAAGTGTTTTATTAAGTTATCTTTGAAAGGACTACAGAAAACCCCCAAACCCAAACCCAAACAAAAATGCCAAATCAGAGTCAGCAGCAGGTTGCACAGGACAGCAGGATGATGGGAGTTTAATTGGAGAAGGGGGAGCTGGGTTGGAGGAAGAGTGCAGTGCAGCCAATTAGCCCACTGCGTGATGAGCGGGCCCCGCCAGCAATGTGTCTAATATGCTAAACTTGAAACGAGGTGAAGAGGAATGTCCCTCCTCAGCTCAAAGTGTTGCCAAGTGCAGATGCTATGGCCTCCATTGTCTTGAAAGTCATTTCAGTAAGGCTGAACTTGGCCATGGAAACTTTCTTTTGGAGACAACAGAGCTTTGAATGGGAAGCACTCCCCTGGGGGTCCATGGGACACGGGGAATCTGCTCTGGGGTACAGTGCTTTACATACTGGAGACCCTCATCTCAACTGCACGAGTTCAGAAGTGCTCACAGGAAACAAAAGTGGCTGCAGAAGCCAGTAAGTCGCATTTTCCTTAATGAGCTGTTGAAGGAGGGAAGCTTGTGCCCTGGAGAACTAACTGCTCTCCAACTGGCCTGAGCTTCAGACTCATTAAATCTATGTGTCTTTCAAAAAACTCCGTATATCTTAAAATTTGGGGAGGAACACAAATGATATCAGATGTTGAGGAGAGGACAAAGTTAGGTACAAGAGGCAAGAGGTAAAGAGAGAGTCCCATTCTGGGAAGACAGAACAGAGAGAAGCTTCCAGAAGCTATTCCAGGTACAGTTCTGACTCCTTTGGGGGAAGACAGTCTCTCATCTACTGTTAAGACTGCTTCCTCCATGCCTAGGCATGGGAACATTCCAGAAGACTAAGAGGCAGAGGGAGGAAGGGGGGGAGAGAGAGAGAGAGAGAGAGAGAGAGAGATAAGAGATAGAGATAGAGATAGATAGATATTGAGATTCTGACAAAGAAAAATAAACAGAAAACCTTCCCCCCCCCAACAAAACAACATAAACCCTTGCAAGGGGATGTATCTATGGGATTAATTTCTTGAGCCAAAACTATTCATTTGACCTTTGCTCCCCATGAACTTAAAAGCTAAATATGCTCAGTGTGGTTATTTTCCCCCTGCACTTAGCCCAAATTAAATACTTAGGTTCTAGTTATCTCACCCACCCTCAAGGACATACATATTTTACAGACACTTATTTATAAAGGTAATCTCTCTAGCTATCTACTGATACTCACTTTGATCAGAAAGTTTACTACCACCATTTAATCACCCAGACATTTTTCCTGCCTTTAATTACCGCAGACAGACACAGAAGGTAAGTGATGTTTAATTTACAGGGAACATTGCTGGTTATGAGCTCCTCACCACCTCTTTCCAACCCCACTCCCACCTTCTGGGTTGACTGTTAACAGAGTTGTGCCCAATTGCTCAGAGCCTCTGTCCTAGCTCTGCCTTCCCTAAGAAGAGCAGAGCTGTTTCCAGTCTCATCTTGCTCCTTCCTTTTGTTTCCACGTGTTGGGTGGGCAGGTGGGAAAATGTTTATAGTGCTATTAACTGGGAATGGGGTGAAAGCTGGTTACTTACTACTAGGTAAGAAAGACCTGCCTGCACCAATGGGCTGTCCCTCTCTCATGGTAGGAAGCACAAGAGGCTACGGAGGCACTGGGCTGACACAGCCGGATGCTAATTGGAAACAGAAGGAAACAGCAGCCACCAAAAGGAGCAAGACTCTGACAAAGTCCATGGAAGTCCATTGAAGTCCATTGTCTGACCTTTCCTGTTCCACTCACAAGGCAACAACTCCGACCGTTCCTTAGGAATTACTTCTGAGTGGAAAGGCAATGTATGCTATGACTTTCACCTTCAGCCAAAGATCTTGTTCCTCGTAGTGTACAGACCCTCTTGCTACGATTTTCACCATCAGCCAAGGATCTAGTTCCTTGTAGGGTACAGACCCTTTCAATCAGGTCCCACGAAGTACTGCCTTTCCCGAGATCATCCTCTTTAGATTTCTGGCCCACTTTCTGAGTCAGGCAGACAAACAAACTGGAAATTCTTCAGTGGGCCTCAGCTTCTCAATGGAAAAATAAATGTGGGAGTGGAAAGCACTCACAAACACACCTGACCCTGGGGCAAATGGACATCTCTTCTGTTTAGAAAGTCATGATTTCTTGTCCCTAATCGGTCACCGGTGTTCTTCTTACTTAGTAACAGGTGTAAGAGGGTTTCTATTCTGGGACTTAGCTCTGCCCCCATCACCATGAAAAGCAAAGCCATGTTTCTGCTTGGCATATGGTTAGAGCAGAAAGGAATTCCAGCCTCAAAGAGAGAAGCCTGCTTGCGTAACGAAGTCCGTCTGGAGTTAAGCATTTCATCCAAATGAACTCACATGTGACTTCAGGTGAATGAGGCCTGGTTGCTGAATCCTTCAGACTTGCTGATGCACACCGTCCACGTGGGGAGGCGTTCGTGGCCACTCACAATTGTGGTACTAGCTGTTCTGTCCCAACCTTCGGCCACTTCTATGGCTCTGAGTGTGACAGATAAATCGCGAGCTGTTTATTATTTACGGGTCAGCTCTCCTTTCAGCAAGAGGCTGAAACAGCTTGGCTTCAGGTGAAAGTTTGTAAGCTGTTTGCGGAATGTTAAGTTGGCTACTATTGTTTGGGTCACCGCTTCAACCACTCTGGGATCGTTTTAGAATCTTAGAAATCCATGACAAAAAAGACCCCCCAAACCCTCAAACTCCCAAGAGTGATGCTTGGATTTATTTATGTATTTATTTTTTACCCTGGGCCAGTCATCGTGGGAGGGAGGTTCTAGGCAGTAGTTCCTCAGGGCCCGACGAGAAAGCAGTCTATGAAGAGAACTACGGGTTCCTGCCCTCTCCCTTCAGGGGACTCCTTTCCCTCTGCTCGCTTTTTATTCCTCAAACTACCTGCCAGAACCACCCCAAATCCAGCATTCCAGCAGCCGCCATGCTGCTGGTGTTACCAGGGCTCTGCTGGTAAGATCATTAAGATCGTGGTTTCTATAGCTACTTTATCACCCGGCATGGCACCTGTTAACCGGAACTGCTGTGCAAATAATCATGGACCTGTGATGAGCCTGGAAGGCTCTGCTGCTAAAGCAAGATTCACAGATAGCCAGGGAATGGCCACTATGTCTCAGACAAGCTCCTGGCGACCAGGGACTTCGGCAGAGGGAGTCCCTGAGCAGACCTTCACTGCAACTGGAGCCTGCCCATTCTGAAGCCAAAGGATGGAGTCTGATGGACCCTGAGGTCTTGTCTTTTCTTTTCTGTTCTTTTTCCTTTGCCTCTGAGGATGTGAAGTGTGATACAGTAATATACAATAATCTTCCCAGACAGCCACGCTGCACTAGCTCACGCCAAACATATGTAAAAAATTGGGGAGAGCTAGACACTTTCCTTAAATGCACATATTTACTCTTTTCATAGGTTATAAACTACCTTAAAAATTAACATTTAAAACCTGAGAAGCTTTGAATGGCATCAGTCCTCTCACTTCCATTTATTGGGCAATTCAGATGCTGAAGCTTCTACACTGTCCCTATGGATGACTGGAGAGAAGTTAGACCTGCTGGTTGACTTTCTGTGATGGTTCTGTCACGCGGTTCAGTTTTAGTCTCCTGGGCTGAGGTCTTGCTGGACAAGCCAGTTTAATTACAAACTCTCAGTATTGGTATTTACAATGGAAATGCTGCTTTCAGCTTCCTGGGGTAGTGGGGTTAGTCTATCTCAGAGAAAACTTAGTAACCGTGATGTCATTTGCTACTTCGTGCTAGGAGGAAAGAAAAAGCCTGTAGGAGATTTTCCAAATTTGTAGCAAAATCATAATCTGACTTCAAAAACAAATCCCCCGCCAACTAACCAAATAAAACCCCACACCCAAACATATACACATACACACAAAAGAAACCCTGCCAGCATCTGAAAAATGTAGCTACTCATTCTCATCACCTATTGTAGCTCCCATCTATAGCAACAAAAATAAGTGTGCATTTTAAAAAGCACAACTTTATTACTGAAGGGGAACAAACTGAATGGCATACGTTGACAAAATGCCACATTATTTGCTAATCCTAATATGTTATTCTTCTTTAAGATTTGCTTTTCTCAGCACCAATTCAATTATAGATGCTACAAATCCTTCTGACATTTAATTCCCTCTTGTCAGAGAGTAGTAAATGTATACAGTACATGCACAGCTTTCCCATTAAGATGTTAATATATATGGGAGCACACTAGCCTCGACGCGGCATAACCTTTCTTTTCTGTCTTAGAAAGTGGAAGAGAAGGAATGAACGTAAAGCAAGAAAATCAGGATTCCCAGATAGCATCCCGGGCAGCTGGTACTACTCAGCAGCGCATTCGATACTAGCAAGGTAGCTGCGGCTACACTAACGTGTCAAAGGAACTCTATTAAGCTACTTGAAAGAAAACTGCAGTGATCATCCTCATCGTGCCACTTGGAGCTCAGTATGTGTTTATTTAAGTTAGAAGTCTTGCACACAGATTTTGGCTGGACACTGTCAGTACTCAGGCTCTGTTACTGCTGGCACTGCCATCCAGCAACTGGCCTGAACAGGGGGTGAGGTAGGAGCTCATCTCTTGCACAGCCCACTGGAGATGTGCTGGACTTGCCACCCCGTCTGGGGTAGAACTGACCTTCATAACTTGCTCCCTAACGTTGGGCAAGTTGATCAGGCCCTCTAAGCCTTTGAGCACAACTGTATATGCGTATTTCACAGGGTTGCTTTGAGAGGCCACGGGTGGGGGGGGGGACCCTGAAAATGAAAGTGCCTATTTGGCCCAGGGCTTGGTGTATGTATCAGAGAGATTCAAGTGTTTGCCAAATTTAAATCTGGTATGTTACTGCCTGAGGAGGGCCTTATTCCAGTTCTCATCACCAACCCAAGGCAAATAATTATTAGTACTTTGGGGGTGAGCAGGGCAAGCATTGCATTGCCAACTCAGCACCGTCTACACACAGTAAGATGCCCAATAAAGGCTGAGTTGAAGTCACCAAGTTCTTTCGTTTCCTTTATACAAAATTGACACACAGTGTAGCTAAGGCCTTGGTGTCCTCTATGGAGGTCAAGGCTGTGAGCCAGGCAGCTGAAGGCCATCTAATTCAAGTTATGATTCAGTTATATCATTTGAGTATCAGGATATTGCACTGTTGTCAGGTAAATATGAGAAAAAAATGTTTTGTTTTTTTTGTTGGTTCTTCTGTAGTCAAGTTACTTGATTTAGTTGATTTAACCTACAGTAAAAATGACCAGGTGCAAATCCTCCCAAGGCATTTAGCATTATCAGAGTGGGCAAATGCCATACTCAAGAGTCCCCTCTTCCATCTCGTAACAGTGTGGGTTTGGAAGTATGATCGCCCCTTCCATTTTAAGCAAGAGGAAGGCATTGAGGATGATACCAGAGTTTTCCTTGAAGGAATAACACGCCTGATAAAGAGGACAAGGTTATCAAGTATTTCCAGACACAGATTTCCTACGAGAATCTCTCTCTGGAGAAAGATGCCTCAGTGGACCTCAGGCATTTGGGGGTGTGAGGAGGATGGGTTAATGAACATGGTGAAGTCACCCCACAGCAGTGTCCAACCTGTAGATCCGGGATTCACACTTTGCACTGTGGCCTGTCAACTTTTTTAATTTGGAGGAAAAGTTCCTATTTGACAGCCTCCTTCCTCCGCACGGTGGAAACAGGAGCATGTTGGATTATGGGAGAGATCAGGAAGATGAAGTTCAAAGTCGCACAGAGGGGCAGTCAGACAAGCCAGCACGGACCCAGTGTGATTACTTCCTTATACTAGAAAGAATTTAAAAAGGAAGGAATCTATGTGGTTTAACCTTTTCCAACCCATCACTTTTTCCTGGCATTTAGGACCATTTCAGGAGGAAACCTGCCCCGTAATTTTGGGGATATCACTGGGAGAGTAGCACTAAATTAAATGGAGCAGAGTTTAGGGCTTCTCTGAAGAGAGAGCTTGACTTAATGTTGGGAATGTCCTTCCAGATCAGTGAGTGCATCGCCCTACCTCTGAGGGCTACAGAGAGCCTGACTTTCCCTCCCCCTTCCCTGGAGGAACACACAGAGTAAAGCCCAAGTGCAAAGGCAGATGGGATTTCACAGGGGGAAGGATGACCGTTCCAAGCCAAGGTCCTCTATACGCAGAAGACCTTAAGTAAATCACTTAAACCCCTGGGGCCCCAGTTTTTTCATTTATAAACAGAGACTAACAAGTCTTCCTTAACAATCTTTTGGGTTTTTCAGAAAAATCTTCCCATGGCCAGTTCATTTTCCTCCACTAGGTCTTGTCTTCCTGTCCAAATGGCTTTCTCTGGTGAGATTTTCTAAACCAGCCTCCACCTCCTCCCAGTCTCAGTCTCTCACTTTCACTTAATCCAGTTTTATTTTTTCACAGCATTTGGGGTTGTCCAAAATTAACTTGTATTTCGAGTCTGTCTCCCCCACAAGCACATCTCCCCACGGGAGTGTGAAGTCCATGGCGGACCCGGCTCCCACTCGGTCTTGCTCACTGGTGTGCCCCTGGGGACCAACCCAGAGCCCAGCATAAGGGGCTCAACATCATCTTAGATGAATAATGAGAGGTTTTTATTATCCAACAAGATAATACGTGTGTAAGAGCTTTAAAGCTCTAAGCTATAAAGTACAACACATACACAATTTAAATCACACACTTTTAGGTTTATGGGCCAAACCTTAAACAGATCTATACAGCCCACCTGTTTTAATGTTTTCTTTATTGTCATTATTACGTAAGCCCCACCAAATAATGAAATTGCCTGTCTGCGAAATCTATGAAGATGTCAGCAAGGAAAGCATTTTCCCTTAATGTTAAGGGTACTGACAGTTTCTCATGTACATTTCAAGCAAGTTCAGCCAGGACTTCACACTCTGAGTAACCAGATGGCCGTATGATCCACCCCAGGACTGATAATCTGGATTGAAAGGCCTTTAGGTGCTTCTGTTATCTAAATTTAGACACAGACTGAAGCCTCTCTTGTGTAATCCACTTAGGGGACTCCAGGTGGCTCACCTAAACTGCTCCTTAACACTTAGGCAAGGGTTATCAAAGCCGTTTAGAATTTGACTTCCACCCACACTTTTGTGTGGGCTGTGAGGGAGATGTGTAGGGTTTTCCCAGATCACCTTCTCATTTTGTAGGGCAAGAGTTGAAATGTGTTTAGGGGAATCATGACAGCTCTGGAATTTGTCTGGGCCTTTGCTTCCAAAGTGGAAGACTGATGGTTTGCTCTGAATGTTCTGGGGATGAGAGGGGCATCTGTTTACCACCGCACTCCACTGTGTGGTTCCCCAAGGCCCCTCCCTGCTGAAGGGAGGGAGGCAGTTGGAGACATTTTTTAAAAGTTTTAAAATAAAATAGAGGGAAAACATGCTTAAAGCCATTCTATTCCACATGGGTGGCAATAACCACCAGCTGTCACCGGGAAACGGCAGATGCAATTGATAAAACAATTCAAAACTCTTGTGGATCCATCATCAATAAAGTTAACACCCAAAAAGTAAATGAAAAGGTTCAAAGTCAAACTGCTGCTCCCCAGGCCTGCCAATAATTTAATCAGTGAACTACACACAAGCATAATATTTTTATGCAGATTAAGGATGATGATCAGTTGGGCGACTTGCTTTGCTGGGCGAGGATGGAGGACCATATGTTGCTTATGAAATTGTCATTAGCTGAGGTGGCGCTGGTGAATGGGGGAAGTGGGGACAAGGGGGCAAGTCAAAGGCAGACCACCATTATATAACATTTACCCACAATAGGCAAAGGATGAAGTTTCTATCCTGATGCAGGAGGGAATGGGTGATAATGGTATTCATTATCACGGTTTAGTATTAAATGTGCAACACCTACTCTAATTTATTGATGGACTGTTTAAGACGGGTGTTAACCTGTTTGTCTTGTATTATAATTGAATTCAGTCTCTAGGCTACAGAATTTGAGAAGTTCATCCTTTCTCAATCAATATGCTCCCCTTCAGTGACCCATTTCAAGACAGCTTCATAAAAAATAATGTATTTTGTTTTAATAAATTTAAACACTATGACAGCTGCTCGATTTTTATTGCTTGTTTTTTCTTCCCTTCAGATGTCTCTTTGCTGCCGAGTGAAGCCAAGCGCACAATCAATAGTAATTGATTAATCAGCATCCCCTTTGAACAAAGGTGCTAATCAGTTTTTGATTAGTTCATCAAACCAGATGCAAAGGCAGCCCAGCCCCAGCCTGGTAGTTCATCAGTGTTCTACATGACTTACGGCTCCAGAGCAATACATGACTGCGGTGTCCCTGGAGGGAGTGGGGGAGGGCAGCAGTGTAACTATTAATTTAACTGAATTATTATGAACACAAACAGTTGTTGGTTTATTGCTCCTGACTTAGGTGATGGATAGAACTGTAGCAGGGACCCATCTGACATGGTGCAGTGCTGAGACCTGGAGTTTTCCTGATTGATGATGCCACTGGAAGGGGTGGGTGGCTGAGTTTGTCACAGTCTCCTAAAGAGGAGAAACGTTACTTTTGCATATCTGAGTGATCACTGTCTGGCTCATATGCTGAGGGGGATGGGCATTTTGATCACCAATTTGATCTACTAGTTTTCTTAGGATCTTCGAGAAGATCCAATTTTCAGGGCCACTGTCTGTTGTTTTATTTAGAGTCACTGTCAGGACTGAGACTGTCTACTACTAGATCACAACCAGCACTTGCTTATTTTCAGCATTCCATTTTAAGTGGGGAGAAGGACTTATCGCCCACAAGGAAGAGGCAAAAATAAAACACTCCCTCATTGGGCTGGCTATCTTTCTAATTTTCTATTTCTTTAACTAAATTCATTGGGAAGGATTTGGAAATTCATTCATCTAACAAGTATTAACTGGGTGCTAGCACACGGCAGGTGTACATCAGTGAGCAAAAGTCATGGGGGCTCCTGGAGCGTCCGAGTTGAAAAGTCTAACTGGCAGGCTACCCAGTAGGCTACCTTATTTTCTCACCGGGTAAGACTTGTAAGTCAAAGATTGTACCACAACCACCAGCTACTCAAGGAAGCTTCAGTGAAATCCCTCCAGGAAGGGGCAGCATGGAACCTTTCCTTCCAATGGGCTTGAGTAAGAAGCTACCATCCTATGTCTTAGTTTCTCCATCGCAATGACAAAGAAGGGGCCTTGCTTACTGATTTATTAAATGACGGCTGGAAATGTTTAAGTAACTGTAGCTGGTTGGCAGTGAAGTCCCACAACATCGCAGGAGCTCATAGAACTGTTTAGCTCTGATCATCTTCAATCTCCTCTCCCCTCCCTTTTAGGATATGCTTCTTATTCTGGATTAGTAACACCTAAATCCTGGAATCAAGCATGAAACCTACTTTTGCAAGAGCTCAGTGTGCTGTGAAAAAGGTCTGAGGTGGATAATTAGTTTACATCATGGTGTGTGACAAAACAATGGCCCCCCTTCCTCCCTGCCCTTCCCTACCCCCTACATCTAGGATAACTATCACGTGGCTTTTCTAGTCTATTCTACTGAAGTAGACAGTCGATATGGACTGTTTTTTTTTTTTTTTTTAAAAAGATCTTGTCACATAATCCAACATCCATAAACTGCTTTGGAATGCAACAGAATTTCTCCTGACCCATTCATTACATATACCTAGGTCATCAACATTACTTTCAGCCACTCAACACAGAGTGGCTTTAGTACCATCCCAAAGGTAACTTGACCTCTATGCATTAACAGCATTGGCCCCCAACCTGAAATATAAACATTACTACCATGAGGAAGAAAGGTGGGTGGGTGAGGAGGAAGAAAGTAGTGATCAACATTTCTTTTTTGTTAGTCTCAAGATCCATACTGCCTAACGATTGCTCAGCAGACAAGACGGCCGTTCTGTAGAAGTGGATGGAGCACCCACAGGTTGGACACTGCAGCGCCTTACCTAATGTCTAACCCTTACCTGACAGGTCCGCACTGTCCAGTTCTTCTGCGGAATTGGGCAACTGAGTAAGGCCTTACAAGTAAAAACAAATCGTTTTTCTTTTCATTCCTCGAGGGACATAAACAAAACACTTAAGAACTGAGGATGAATTTTTTTAAAAAAAAAAACATGAGCCAAATCTCTTGCTATCTCTCTCTATTTTTGGATAGCTTGAATGTATTAATCCATAAGTACATTTCTTCAATTATATACTTTTTTTTTATTAATACTCAATCGAGGCAGAAAGATTCCTCAGTCTCCACTGTTTGAAGCACATGAAACATGAAGGTGAATGCTTAAAATCACTCATTCATAACAGCATGCAAAAAGAAAAAAAATCAATAAAGCCCGATTGTTAGCTGTCGATGCTCTGACATAGCTCTTAAATACAAATGTATTTAGATGTTACATACTGATGTATGTACATTTTATTTCACATTTTACGGTAAATTGAAATCCTTTGCCAATACCGACAAACACGGTTCATTATCAATTTATGATGATCTTGGATTGCATATTTCAAAATGGTATATAGCATCTGCTAACTGCAGATTACAGGTTATGCCTTCATCAGAAAATATGATTCACAAAATGATTTTTTTTTTAAAAGAGGATTTCATAAATCAATGATATTCCTGAAAAATAAAACCCTCAAAGCTGAAAAAGCAGTTAGGTCAGGAGGTAATCAAGTGGGAACTTGAAATGCCTATATCCCAGTCAAGTCCAATGATGGCCAGCTGAAACGGTTTTCGGCTAGCTCTGATTTAATTAAAAGAGGTGAAGAGGGAAGTAAATGAACAATGGGAGGCTCAGGTAGGAGATGGCTTCCATTTCCTTATGCTTATTTGCAGGCTGATCCTTTAATGAAGTTTATTGAACAACACAAAACGTTAATGCAGCCAAGACAGCCTTTCCTTGTTTCTTTGCTGTTCTGTTCAAGGTCCCAGGGGACTGTGCCATACCCTCTAATTCACACTATACCTCTCCAATGGAATTTGTCACTTTTGAAGTTGTCTGTGAACCTATTCAATGGCCAAGTCTTTGAAGAGAGAGGGAAGTCTTGTTTATTTTTGCATCCTCTCTTCTCTTCTAGCCAGGTACCAAGTATATTCTCAGTAAGCATTTGTTGAATTAATGATTTGGGAGTTATCTTCAAATAGCATAAAAGCAACCAGAACAAATGCTCTGGCAACAAGTAATGTCAAACTGATTGCACTATTTAAAAAAACCCAAATTAACCAAAATAATATGCAAATAAATCACTAAAGTCTGCATTTTGTAAGTTGCTTTATGAAGAAGCTAAATGAATATTGATAGTCAGGTTGGTTCTTTGAAAGGAGGCTGTCACACCATCAACCCTTGAGGAAGAAGAATTTCCATCACGGCCCTTGGGTGCCAATACTCAAAGGGCAGGTGCTGAGTGAAAAAAAAAAAGGGACGATTTCTAATCCACAGGTGTTTCCAAACTATAGATTTAGGCAACTAAAGGGAAAGGAGTAATGTAATTAATCACAGAGGTAACTGAATAGAGATGCTATCTATGGGTTCTGAAATCTGATTGGTTGACAGTGTTCCTATTTCTAATTGGTGTTATTCATTGTATAAAGACTGATGAATACAATTATTTGAATAACTGTTATAAATGGGTAACATAAAGTACTGCTCTGTAGTTAATTATGAATTTGCAGTTCTCAGAAGGCTAATCCCTCACTTCTATGTGGCCCACTGAATATCAAAGTGTTCGACATCCGTGCTTGGTGCTCACTGAACCATATTAAACAAGGATGTTTCAAGTAGGTGGCTTTCCTGCTAAAGGCTTATTTCCTTGGGGAGGGCATCAGAAAGCTAATTAAAAAAAATAAAGACAAATATGTTTATGAAATGTCATTGATATGCAAAATTTTCCATTAAAAAGCAACAGACAGTTGATATACACCTCATTACAGCTGAAGCTATCATTTTTTTAATGGCGTAAACTTTAAAATATACCAAATCATCTGGAATCTACTACCCAGATTATGTTCTGAAGCAGGAAGCCATTTAGGCTAGTGGCGTTAAATTTGTTCTTGTAGTATTACCGTATTGTGTGAATGTATAGTGCTCTGCCATAGTTGGATAATTTCTGAATAAATATAATTAGGAAGAGTTTATTGAAGCATAAGTGTGTGAGGACAAGCAAAATTTACCTCCTAAAATTGCACTCCCTTAGGTAGTTTTCATTTATGTTAAAATTTATACACCTCTCATTTTCTCAAAGAAAAAAACAAAGATGCATGTTATGAAGCAGAGAACATTTTTTCCAAAGGCAACTTCACCATTTAACAATCAGTGGGAAAATTCCTTCTGGGTCCTTCTCTTGAAAATTTCTTATCATCCATTAAAAGTTCTTTCCAGTCACTTTGAATTAAAATGTATTCAACACATTTCTTTAAACTTTGTTAAACAAATGAAAGTTTACTTTTTGTCCATATGGGATTGTTTTTGAGCAATTAATAAAGTCCTAAGGTCCAATTATGATAATTTAATACATGCCTGATCTCTTCTGCAGAGACGTGTATTTTACCTTCCCATGGTGGTACAATGTGTGGTAACGTACCCTAAGCCTTCTCTGGTAGCACTTTTGCACTCATGATTCCGTGTCGACAGGGATTGCTGGCTGCTGAAAGTGCTATGATGTGGCAATTTTAAACCAGGGTAAGGAAAAACCTCAAAAAATTAGAAATAATAAGAAATCCTAGAAATATTTAAATAAATTCAAGGTCATGTAAAATGAAGTGTTTATGGGTTTAGTTCATTAGGGTATCACTTCTTTCTTCCTAGACAATTTCAAAACAGAAAGATCAAATAAAACCTTTAGAAAACAAAAACTTAGCCCCACTGGCCCTAGTATCATTCCCATAATGAACAGCAAAGTAGGCGATGGTCTCTCTCTTACCTAAGCAGCATACATCTGATCACTTGGCCATATTATGGAAACTGTTACTTCCACCACCAGCCATGAGTTCAGACGCCCCTGGTAGTTTTAATCTAAAAACTCAGTCATCCTGTTCTTCCTGCTTTGTCAGCTTTTGTGGAGAGTTTTTCCCTTCTTCCCATTAGCAGAAATTTGGTTCACGCCGTTAAACAGTAGCACATTGTTTCCAAACTGCATATCAAGGCTGAAACACAATCGTCAGGTCCTGCAGCCATTCGTAAACCTCTTTAGCTTTGCTCTCGTGTAGAACACTAAATGTCTGCAGAGTCCCTTGACTGAATGACAGCCTTTGAATGCCATTGTCATGTACTCACACAGAGGCACGTACACAGATGGCGGACATAGCGGTTGTAGTAATGCGCACTGCTGGCTGTTTTTCTTTAAAACAGGCTTAGGAATGTCCCCACAACTGAATATAAAGATAATAAAATCCCCTGTGCTTCAGAATTCTCTCATGGCTTGGGGTCAGGGAACGGGAGATTTAAGGGGACAGCTAACGGAGGCCGCAGTTTGCGTTTGGGTGGGTATCGAGTAAAGGGCAAACATTTTGAAACCAAAACTGAGAGTGAAAAATAATTCTTCAGAGGGGTTCCCAGTTTGAGTCTTACTGCAATTACATACTGAATTACGAATGGTTTAAAAACTCATTTGGGATATGAAAATTCGTGAGATCATCAGCCTTTTATGTAGTAAGGGGTAGGGAAAGCAAGAGGTAAGAGGGCAGGTAGACTTGAAAACAGGGATGGGGGAGAGAGGGAAGGAGGGAAGGAGAGGGGGGGAGGGGAGGGAGGAGGGAGAGAGAAGCAGAGAGACAGGGAGAGAGACACAGATCTCAAACCCAGAGGAAGCCAGCTGACCGCAGTGCAGCAAAAGCACAAGCACTATCCCAGACCATGGGCATGCTGTCACCCGACCCCTCACATGGGGGAAGAGGTGGGGAAAGGGACAGGGGACATACAGGGCAGAAAAGGAACAAGGCACAAGACACAGAGAGCGCCCACATCTGAACAAAGAAACAAAAACCATCACACACACCCACACATCAATAATCGTAATGACTGTACCATCCGTGCGTTACATCACTCATGCATTTCTGCCATCAATCTCAGACCAAGTGGTATCAGGGTTCGGCAGAGGGTTTTTTGCATTGCTCAACATGCACACATGACACAGGATTCTTCCTGTCCAGGCCTTAAGGATGAGCTCCAAAAACACAGATGCTCAAGATCCTCCTTTAAAGAACATCCCTGTGTCACCCTAGTCTAAACATCCCATTCTTACACTCACATTTATCTTTACTGTCAATCAGATCTTTAAAAACATACTGTGGATAATTCTTTGGCTTTCTTTTTGGAGAAAATCCATTTGATTTTTGAATCATGCCCATGCACTTCTAACCTTCCAATACATGCTTATTCCAACCAGATATTGGTAAGAACAAATGGGCAACATACATAAACAACTGGTATAAACTTCATACATACTCCAGCAACACAAGCTTGAATAAAATATTTTAATGAGTCTTCAAAGGGAAAGCTTTAAAAAAAATTGTTCTTTTTCATTTTATGAAACAAAAGAGAAATATAGAAGCAAATCCAGTATGCAAATTTTAAGACCAGCAAGGTGGTCACAGCTGGTTGATCTAATATGTCTTGTCATTTAAGTTGTGAAGTCATCAAACCTCTTAACATTTTCCTAAGTCCAGATTGCCATAACGAACATCTCAAGCTTATTCTCAAGTGAGTCTAAGTGAAATGGTTGCAGTATTGAAGAAGCTGAGTTTTTAGCTATGATTTACTAGAACAGAATCAGTTCTATATCTTCATCTCTTTGGAAATCTGGTCTCTTGATTTTTAATTTCCACCATGTTCTATTCCCGTTTCCATCCTGACAAATGACCTGGAAAGTTTTCCCTGGCCAGGTATAATTTTAGATATTACTCTGTCTTTCATTAAAATCTTTTTGTTGTGGGCTGGAGAGTATGCTGTTCAAAATAGTGTTTGGAGATGCTTTTTGAAGATGCTCTGAGGATCTTGGACAAATTGAAGAATTTATATCTAAATGCATGATGCAGGGATCAGTGTGGATTATCTATTACTTCTCTGCTGTTAAGGAGTTCAACTTAAAGTATGATAGATATACATATAGACAGATACATATTATATATGTGAACTATAATAAGGCTATTCTTTCTACCATCCCCCCCATTTCATGGCTTTATGTATAGTTTTCATTCACTGCCCGTCAATAACATCCTACTGAGTTAGCACTGCCTTAAACACAGTCCCCAAACTAATAAGATGGCAGGTGCTTCTCACAGTACATAAACTACTTCATATCCTGCCACAGGAATGCTATAAACACCTATTCCAAGTGTCTCTTTATTATACCACAGAAAGAGATCAACTTCACTTTCTCATAATACCTAAATTGGTCCTCATTTCTGAGATAAGGGGACAACTTCCCTACTTTGAATATTCCATCCAACTCTAAGACTGAATCCACTAGAGTCACATTACGTACAAGAATTTTATTGAAGGGACCTAGAAAATAGAACTCTGAAGACTTTGGAAATAAATAATCAATATTTCTTCAAAGATCTCATGGAATTCAGGATCTTAGGGTTACATTTGACCCTGTAGTTAATTATAGGGAGCTCAGAACTTAAAGTATCTTAAAAAGAATACAACAAATTCTTTCAAATTACATTAAAACAACCCTCTGAGAATAATCGATAAAAGTCAGGAGGCGCTCAATTAATGATGAAAACTGCAAACGACTAAGCTTAATGGAGTACAATGCCTATCACGTTCCAGGGCTACGGGGTGTTGCTTCGGAAAGTGCAAGTTTTACACCCAATTGATTTCTCGTGACTGTCAGTGTACCTAGCCCCTTTAACTAATCTCGTGAACTTTTCACTTTGTGCCAATGACAAGACAGGGCAGAATAAAGTGGGAGTGAGGTGAGGGGGGATAAATCATTCAGTCCCTATACTTGTTTCTCTAAATTTCTCATAGACAGGTCCAAACGTGGGGTGAACTGCCAAGCGTCAAGCCTGACCTTCAAGGACAGCTCGCATGGGGCAGTTTTTACTTAGAGATTTCCAGCTGGTAAGTTATCAAAGGTAGGTCTCTTTAAGGAAGTAAGTCTGCGCTGAGAGATGTTTCTTGAAAAGTTGAATTCAGACTATAGGGTTGGCTGATCACCTCTTGTCATTTATATGACAGATTTCTACCCTGTACAATAACATGCAAAGTGATTAAAGTACGCTCTTTACCAAACAATTCCCTTGGATTCAATTATTAAAACTCAGCCCATTTTAAAACTAACATATCTTTTTCTAAGCACAATCTTCTCAGGGTTAGATTTGAGCTAAGTAATAAAGTAATATACAGATGAAACATGATTCTCATTTTCTGATTGGAGAGACACAGAAAAGTTAATAGACTTATTCCAATCCAGTCATTGGTGAGATGGGACAGAGAGAGCGTTTTTCCTAATGCCCCTCTTGAACTCTACACAGTTTTTTTTGTTTTTTTAAATCACCTATTGCTTGAGAACTTAACCAACTTTTTACTCATGGAGTACCTTTCTTGGAACGCAGAGGTTTCCTGACAAATGTGAACATTAATTTATATGACCCCATAGAAATTAAGAGTGAACCGGTCAGGTATGGTGGGGGTAAATATGATTAGGAACATAATTATCGTCATGACCTTTCTAAAGAACAGTGACTCCTCCTCATCACCAGCTCATAAATTTGAGCAGAAATATTCCTTCCTGTTCTACTCTTCCGTCTCAACATTACCAAGTGACACAAAGGACTCCTTTTATAAAATTTGTCTGGGACTATGACCTATAAACAAAGAAAGCAACTGGGCCTCTAATTCAGATGCTGTGTTTTTTAAGGCAAATATTAGTTCTTTGAAGTCTCATGTGTTGCAAGGTTTGGGAGAGTTTGCTAAGTAGGGAGAACTAGGGACAACTGAAACTCACACAGGCCCGGCCGGTGGGGAGGAGTCTCAGGCTGCAACCATCGGCTACTGAACTCACAACAGAAATGACAAGACTCGGAACTCTTTCAAGCTTTAAAAAATTATGGTGTATTTACGAGATCGGTCTACTTGGAACACGATTTCCCTTGAAGACTACATTTCTCTTTTTCCCAGGCTTGCCTTGCCTCTCAGCAGCGCTGAGAAAGTAGATAAACAGTAATGTGATACCAACCGTGAACTGCCGGTTCTGTCGTCGCCGTTGTGTCTACAGACGGGAACAGAGGATTGGAGGAAGGGAAGAAACAGGAGGAACGGCATGCAAAAAAAGGGAAAATGGAAAAAAATGGAACAGATAATATATGAGCAAGCTTTCAAAGAACATCGCGTGACAAGCAATAATAAATGAAAAGCAAAAAGCATTTGAAGTGAGTTGCACTGTTTTAAGACATGCCTTGAGCTCAAAGCTGCGAGCCAGTGAGGAAAACAGTAAATTCTTTGGTTCTGGGGGTCTTGCCAGGACACATATTTGCTAGTCAATAGTCAGGGGAACATGCAAAGTGATGAGAAACACCAGTGCAAACTCAGTGGCTGGTAGATGGCTCTTAACGCACCAAGGCTCAGGACTACGACAGAAAAGCTCAGTCGGAAGGCTGGTTAAACAATGGACTCATACATTCAAACATTGCCTTTGTTTTAACTCAACCCACCCAGGCTCTCAGGCTTCTTGACTGCCAATGAAGCATCACTAAATCCATTGCACTTTGTGGATCCTTTTACTGCTTACGCTCAGATGCCTGTAGATGAACACACAGGTTCAAGTTTTCCATCCAGTGTATGATTTCAGCAGAGTTTAGCTGGAAAGTTCAATTGACTTGGAGGCCATGGCAATGAACGTGTTCAGGTTTTCACAGATTAGTTACTGTACATACACACACACACACACACTCTCTCTCTCTCTCTCCACTCTGCAGCTCGTAATGTTACAACCTAAGAGCAGAGCCTTTCATGAAAACACCCAAACCCACGCCATCTGCCAAGTGCCATTTCTAATCACGTGACATTCCAGAAGTTGAAGTATTCAGGTGTCCCCGTGCTCACTGTTCACCAGTGTGGTGCCAGCCGTCTTGGCTTCACAGCTGCATCAGGAGATAGTGTGGTTATGTTCTTCACTGCTAGATGAACTTGCTGTGGAAGGAAACAGGGTTTGTCTCTTCATTCTCCTGTTTCTGGGGACTTTGAGTTTTCTCCTCCTCCTACCAGGCTTCTAAGCCAGGCCTGCTGTACCAGTGTCTCTTAGGAAATTCTTCCAAGGGGCTGGAGGAATTTTCTCTTTACTTTTGGCTAGAGAGGAAGTGGGATAATTATCTAATGAAATGCAGGGTGAGATTCTTTTTCCAGAGTCATTTTAACAATACTCTTCTTGTCAGCTTCACTCCAATGACAGCTCACTGGCCATACTTGCATTTTGAGTTCTCCCCTTTTGGCCAGAAAGGAACAGTGACATGGGGACAAGAGCTAGTCATCTCTAATGAAAAGCTGGTGGCTGCACTGGGAATCTGGGTTAAAACTGCACGTAGTTCCCTGTCCTCCATTATAATGAAGCTACTTAGCTGATAACTGTGGTCATGAACTTTAGAGACTCCAAAAGACTTGTGCAGACTTGACACAGGCAATGTTTAAATGCACTGGAATGTCAAATATAACTTTTTTGGACAAATGAGCCTGGTGCTTCTGATTTATAAATATGACACGTGAATTCACACCGGCATTCCTCTTCAGTTGGCACGCTTTCCTCAGGATCCTCTACCATCAAAAATCAGAACCCTTGTAAGGAGCCAGAATTAACCAGAACTCTGAAAGGCCAATGCAGCTTAATTTAACTGAGCTGAATTTCTGAAGAATAGATGAAGGAAAGAAAACATAAAATACACCGCATAAAAACACGATACTTACTTTCAAGTCAAGTCTGTGTGCATAAAATAGCAGTAAAAAAACAATACACAAAATTGTACAGTTCAAAGACAGTCTACACCAGACCTTCCAGATTCTCCTGACAAAGATGAGACACCCAAGGCCAGCATTAGTTAGTGGTACTTTAAATTGGAGGGGCAAAATCAAATGCACATTTGTACAGAAACATTTATATGTGTGTTAATATACTTTAGGGATAGGTACTGGCTCCTTTCCAAAATGAAAAAAAAAAAAGCAATAAACACTTTGGCAGATTATTTTTATAGTAGTACTTTGAATATGCTTTATTTTCACCAGGTAAATAATTAGTATAAAATGAAAGAAAGGAGGTGGAATAAAACCTAGGGGTTAGAGTCCTCAAGAACAGTATCTGGGCATTAACTAATGACCTCAATTTACTGTCTTCCTACATCACAACATAAGGTCGGCTTAAATATGAAATTACAGCAAGTGAAGCTAGGCGTCAGCTCCCATGTGGGTCCTAGAAAATCAATGAAGGAAAATGCACAGTGCATCCTGCTTCCCCACTCTGGGGAGGGGAAATCCATCAATTGCACCCAGAAGGGGAGGAAAAGGGGTGTTGAGAAGGAAGAGCACATTCTAAAACACTTAAAAGCAAACACATGTTCAAGTCAAACAACGTGCTCACTGCAGCTAGCATGGCAAAACCACAGCAACGGGGTGGGAGACTGCAGCAGAAACACAGGTTGGAGACCACGTGTAGAACAAGATTGGCGGTGTATCTGGGGAGTCACTGACTCCATTTCTCTAAGAGCATATGGTATGCTGCTTGAACAGAGGCTATTTCGAGTAAAGAATTATGAAAAAATTCTTTAGGTGCTGCCCGCAGGAGAGCACTGTGACAGGAGCGAATGCTCCTTCGTAACCGCATTATGACTTCATACAGAAACCATAGAGACCCAGGCTCAGGGGCTGAGTGTAACTCTGTGAAGTAGGGTGTCTTAGGGACGTCTTCATCAGAAGCCTGGGAGACCTAGGAAAGCCTACCCTATGAGTCAACTTGTGGGGTTCCCAGATTGTCTGATAACGTTCTAAGTGCACAGGCAAAATGCAAATGGTAAATTTCCAATAATAAGTGATAAATGCTGTAATCAGCTTGAAACACGAGAGTGTCTAATTGCCCTGACAAAGGCTTTTTAAAAACTCATTTGGTTGCTGTTTTAAAACAATCATCTTTGATCTAGCCCTGAGAAAAATAAGTCACCAAAAGTTGATCTGGACTTACAGTGGTGTTGGGTTAAGAAATTTAAAAGGCTGGGTGGCGCCTGTGGCTCAAAGGAGTAGGGCGCTGGCCCCATAGACTGAAGGTGGTAGGTTCAAACCCAGCCCTGGCCAAAAAAAAAAAGAGAAATTTAAAAGGCCTAGCTATATTTTATTTTAATTACAACGAGAGCAAATTCATTGTGAATTTATTTTATACGGCAAAAAAAAAAAAAAATAAAAAAAAATAAATAAATAAATAAAATAACCCAAAACAGAAAAAACAATCCCAGGTTCTTGAAAGCCTGGTAAGTGTGCACGATTTTAATCGTCACTCTCTGGTTGTTTTATGAGTATAATCAAACAAGGTATACAAGGAAGGGCCATACACTGCTATTTGAAAGATGCACATTTTTTTCAATATGGACTTCTCTTATCGTCTCCCAGTTCTACAGTTTATGGCACTCTATCGTGAATACATGAGAAATCACCTGAATTTCAAGTTGCAGTATATTTACAAAATGAAAAGCTCTGACAATGTGTGAAATTAGAGATGCTAGCCATTTAACCAAGTAGAAAAAAAAAAAGGGCCGCATAAGAGGCAGCTGGGCAATATTTAGTTGAAACAGTCATGTGTAAGCTCCGCTGTGGCACATTCTAATCCTTTCATATGGATTCCCTCCAACTTAGAATTGTTCACTGAGTGTGACAGACTGGGAGTTTAAAACTAATCCATAAATTGGTCCATGGTCTCAAACACAACGGGTGCCATAAATGAAAATGAAAATCCTAGAACAAAATTAAATTCGCAACCTAAAATACCTCCCCCCCCCAATTGATCTGTGGTGTCTCTGCTTTACAATGCATAGGCTCGCTACAGGACTGTGCTTTGGGGTGTCTGTGGGTAGGGTCTACATTAAAAAAGCCGTGGTGTAATAACCCAGAGCACCCAATCTGCTCGAAAGCAGAGTTTAATTCTGAAGAATTTAAATTTTCTCATTTTGTCATAAGCTTAAATGAAAGCATACTAAGCAGTCCAGACGTATTTTAATACACTTTCGCCCAGTTTATTTTCTTAACTAAAGTCAATAAGAAGATGATGGGTTTTCTTAATTGAATTCCCCTTCAGTTTGTGTTATGGAGGTGCTTTAAATCTAGACACTAGGGCAGGAAGAGGAATTCCCCTGACGATTTTATTTTCATAGTTATGCTGTGCTGGCCAATATATATTAAATATAGGGCTGTTTTTCCCCTTTTCTTTCAACTTATCTGAAATCTACCAAAAGGAAAAATAAGTGCTGGGAAATTAAACTCTGAAATTTATTTTCTCCTGGTTAATTTCTGTCCACCTATGTTATACTTCCATTAAACTTCCGCTTTTTAGGGATGCGAGAAGTGGATAGAAAGAGAGCTAAAGCTAAAAGGCCCACGTAGGAGAGCCACGATAAAGGTCTCTTACTTTTTAATGTCATCTCCCCTTTGAGTGACGGGAGAGTGTGTGCCACAGAACAGCAGAAAGGGGACTTGATTTTATTTTTTTAAGCAATTTCAAGTTTTGTTAAAAGTATCTTCCGAATTGTTCACTAGGGCTGCTGCGCCCCTGAGATCTTTCCATTTGCAAACCAGATGTTCTGCAAAATAATAAGAATCTGTACTGTTTCATTTAACAAGGAAAACAATTCCTCTATCATGTAGCCTATGAATACTAGGTGGAAGAAGGGACAGAAACTAAGAGGCTCTTGTAAGGAGGGTGGTGATGGAGACAGGCAGAGGCTTGATAAGGCCTAGCAGACACTCTCATTGTGCTATACACAGGAGGGCTGGGTCCTTCCAGCCAAATCCTTTATTTCCCACTATCAAGACAGCTCCAAGGATCATTTTCTACTTCTGAAACTATATTCATGATTTTATTTATGTGCATTGTTGACAATCTTCACTATGGAAACATAGTCACGTCTTTATCTCCAGGATTATTTTTAAAATAAAGAGCATCAAATTATGGAAATTATGATGGAAGCATTAGGAGAAAAAAAATCTTACTTTCTATCTCTTCTATCTCTTTCTATCTATTTTATAAAAAAAAGTGGCATCAGAAGCCTTCATCACTGTAGTATTCTAATTTCTTCCATTCCCTCCTGAGTCAACATGGGAACAAAACCTGGTTGGCTACGATGCTATTGGTAATGGGCTTAGCAGTAACAAAATAAAAATGTAGATAGGATAGTGTGAAAAAGAAAATGGACATGCACTTTTTGGAGCAAAAACTTGAAAAGGTGTCTTGTTATATGAAAGGTAGCTCAGGAGTAGTTACTAATGCCCTGACCGTATTCTTTTTACCAGGCATACTGGTATATCTGTCACACTCAGTAAGTATTGAAGACATGACGATGAAAAAGACTTTCAATGGCGTAGATACCAACTCTAGAAAAAGGGCAATTTATTAAACGTTCTAGGATGAAGATGTGTATTTCCTACCAACAGTGGTTTAATCTATGCCTGGAACATAAATGCATGCAACACCACACACACACACACACACACACACACACACACGTGCCGAAGACAGATGCTTGAAGTAATGTTGGACTTTCATCCTGAATTTCTAAAATACGGTCTTCTCTTGCCACATTCTACCCATTCTTTGATGGAACAGACTGAAGTCTGCTGTGATGCAATCCCTGTCGTCCGGGGCACCCTCTGCCTGTGCCCTTGACTCGCCCCAGTGGACGGCCTCTCCTGTTGAGTTCCCATGTGTAAACTATCTCAAGAGATTCAGGGAGGCTTTTGTCTTCATAGGCACTAGCATTATGGGTGCTCAGTGTTTGCTGAATGTGTGGCTAAAAGCAGACCAGCCCTTGCATCAGGCAAGTATCAACAGCACCAAGTGGGAATCATTCAGCTAAGATCCTGGGGGATGGACAGCTCCATGTGGAGGAAAGCTCTCGACTACAGTTCAGATGGTCAAGCTACAGACGTGCCTCTTTTCTTTGCACCTAAGAAACAGAACATGTGCTATGGTCTCGAGGTTCCCCACTTTGGCACATTCTATAAATATACTATCTTCACTTTCTATATTTAAGTAATCTAATCCACATTACACACACAAAAAGCTATTGAGAGCAGACTATGAAAGCCAAAATAATACCACGGGCCTGAGGGCAGGAATCATTTCCTACAAGATATATTGGTTTCTGAGTGCTTAGACGCCAGTGAGAAAAACCTTGCCATTTTCTTTTCCAAGGAACACACAATATTTAATTGGGTATATACTTTAAAAAAAGAGGAAAACTCATTTAGAAATGACCTACTTCATTCTTATGAAAGGATTTTAAAATGTGTCTCTGAATTTGGCCCTATAGCTGTTCATTTCTTATTCTAAGGTGTTTTTAATTTTTTAATTTATGACAGTTGCAGGTAAAGTGTGACCTACAGGTTGAACTCCTCCCAGCCTGAATTTTCTACAGAAGCTGCTAAGTGTGTTTAGAACTGAGTTCGGAATCCTTTCTTTCTTGGGTATTCTCCACCAAGTATCTAACTCAGACGCAACCAGGCAGGGACAATGGCACATCCACATTGACGAGGAAGGAAAACACAGAACATTCTCCTAAGATGATTACAGGAAAAACACTGATCCACCTGGGAGACACGGGCTAACACCATCAACCAACACAGAACAGGTAATTTTATGGACACTTAATATCCAAGGTCAACTAACTACCAAGAAAGTAAAAAACAAGACAGAACAAACAGACCCGCCCTAGTATGGTGGTAGGTTTTTCTTCTAGTTTTTGGACTCTGCATGCAGGCTTCTTACCCAGGGTAATGGCTGGCTGTCTCTCTCTTTTAACAAAGGACTCTAGGGGCAATAAATTGCGCAGTTACACTTCCATATGACAGCATGTATCTTCATGAATGAAACCACATGGACAGTTTGACATGATAAAGGAATAAATGAATGAGGGCTTGCCAATAGCAGTAGTTGAAACAGCATTGCCAAGCATGGTGGCTCATGCCTGTGATTCTAGCACTTTCTGAGGCCAAGGTGGAAGAATCACTTCAGGCCAGGAGTTCAACACAAACCTGAGCAACATAGTGAGACTCCATTTCTATTAAAAAATTCAAAAACTAGCTAGGTGTGGTGGTGTCTGTCTGTAGTCCTAGTTACCTAGTTACTCAGGAGGCTGAGGCAGAAGGATCACTTGAGCCTACAGCTCAAGGTTGCAGTGAACTACGATCTCACTGCACTCTCAAAAAATATATATATGTATATATATGTGAGTATCAAGACACATGAAAGAAAAGAGAAATACCAAGAAACCTGTGGCCAATTACAATGAGGCTCTCAATGGCTCCCAATCCAATTTTATCCCCCAAATTGTTTTTTATTAGTAAAGAAATTCTAAAATTCTAATGACATTATAATGGCTTAATAACAATGCTGATTTGACAAATTGACAACAAATACAGCTGCTTCTTGACTTATGATGGGATTACATCCTAATAAACCTCACCCTAAATTATAAATGCACGTGACACCCCTGATCTCCTGACCGTCACAGCTTAGCCCAGCCTATGTGAAATGTGCTCTTACTTGTATTAGCCTGAAGTTGGGCAAAATCATCTAACACCAAACCTATCTTACGATAAAGCATTGAAGATCTCATGTAATTTATTGAATACTGTCCTGATAGTGAAAGACAAAATGAGTATATGGTTACAGTTTCTACCAATTGTGTATCACTTTCACACCATGGTAAAGTAGAAAAATCTTAAAATGAACCATTACAAATTGGGGATTGTCTATTCCCATTTATCCCAGTACTTTAGAGACTACGAAAATTTCTCCCTAGCAACACCACCCTCAGACCTGTGCCTTCCTAGGTAACTCATCAACCCTGCTCTAGGTAGGGCAGACAGGAGCCAGAAAATGACAGAGTGGGAAAAACAGAGTCAAATCGGGTTTAGAATTCCTCTCTTTCCAGGGTCTCTGGGATGAAGCCTTCACATGTTTTGAAAGAGTCAGGTGACTCGGAATAGAATGCCAGCCTGCCTCCCTAACAAGGGGAACAATTTGATTATCCCGGTTATGGAAGATAAAAGATAACACTGGAACGCTTCCTTTCAGAGGAAGCGGAAATCGACTGTGACTTTTTGAGTTTAAAAATATATTTCTATTGCATGTGTACATTTTTCTTGTAATGAAACTCTGACCTGGGGAATGGGTTTCAGTTATTGCATTTGACTGGGAGAAAAAGAAATAGATGACCGTGGACTTCTTTTTCTCTAAGCTCAGGCTTTATGTTACTGTCACTGGACTTGGCTGTTGAAGCTTTTAAAGCTAATGGTGGCTGTAATGTACCAAACAGTGCAAGAGAGAAAAGGGTGGAAATTAATTTAGCTATCCATTTGTCAGGATTCGGCCTGGAAGATTTTTTAGGAGCCAATCTAAATCTAGGGGATAGCCTGGACCTTTAAAATGGGACAGAGAATCATTCAGTTCTATAACCTTTAATCTGTTTGGAGAAAGGAGCAAATGTTAAATTCTACAAGTGTACTTTCTGGGCAAGATAAATATATATAAGACTGCTTGTTAAGACACAGTAAGCCTAGAAGATCACATCCATTAAGGCGGCGGATCCGACAACGTTGTTTTAGTAGCAACTTTAGTTTAACTACTCTGGGTTGTGCCTGTGAGAATCTGGGCATTCATTAGATCAAATGCATTTTGTGTGTGGAGAGGCTAAAGTGCATCCTATGAGATCATCTTACATTACCTTGAGCTGAGAGGCCAGGAGCAGAGAGACGGGAGCAAAGACAAGCTGCTTTTGATGTGGACAGAGCTCCCTTTGATGTGGACAGAAATATAGCATTGTTTATTTTTAAAATTTCCTCCTAAATGGAGTCTCTGCAGTCGGAACTGTGATAACAGTGAGTTGTAGCTGTTTGAGGACATAAGATTAGCTTTAGTCTGGAGTGAAGGATTAAGAGCTGTGAACTGAAGCGACTCTGCTGAGTTGCTGAGATTGATTGTGAGGGGGAGGAGTTTCAGTAGTGTTAAGAAAGGTCTTAGAAAAATAAAAGCCCAAGCTTCGGAGAAGGCCAGCCACAAATGAAAAGTGTTGTTCCATATGAAAGAGAAATGTGGTGTTTATACCCTGGGTGAATAAGGCCTTAGGATGTAAACTTGGATAGCTACCCAGATGGAGCCTTCTCGAATGAGAGGTAATAAAGGCTGGCTCATACCTGGTAACAACAGCACAGGCCTAATTCAGTTTCCACGCTGGAGGAGAGGTAAGAAATCAGAAAAGGCAACAACCTAGCCTTGGTATGAAAAGCTGATAGCATGGTTGTTCTGGAAATCAGAGTCAGGAAGGAGCATCTGTGATGTGCTTATGAATGACAGAGAAAACGGTGGGGGGACGGATCCACTAAGCTCACAAACTGAGTTTGCCTACAAAGCAGAAGGAAGAAACAAAGAGCTGAAACAGAAACACACGAGCACTCAGGAAGGAGTCAGGAGGAGGCTGAGCTCGGAGTGAGACACAAAAACCAACTGATGGATTTTCAGAAGGTTTAAAATTAAGTGCTGGCACTGATGGTTTTGGAATAGTGGCTTACTTAAGGGTTTTCTTCCCTTGTACTGGGGAGAAAGGTGAAGAAGCTGAGATCAGACAATCTTTTGTGACACTCCATCAGCTGATGAGGCCTCCTCTTGCCCTGAACATTTCCACACTGTCATCTCTATCTTACTGACCCTTATGAAAATTCACAATGTCTTTAGAACATCAGTGAACAGGACGGCTGTCATATCCAGGGTGCTAAAAAGGAGTTGAGCAGGAAGAGGAATGAGTGAAATATTCAGTGTTCCCATACAAGTCTGGGAAGAGTCTGTGTACCAGAGCCTTCGCAGTGGTGCCAGATTAATAGAATGAAGTGGAAAAGTTACTTTTTCAAGGGATTTTTTTTTTCAGAATAATTCCTTTCCCATGTTTCTGCGGTAGTTCCCTACCAATGGTGGAAGGGGAAGGCCTCATCTAAGGAAACCCAGCAGGTCAAGTGGACATGCACGGCTATAAGCTTTTCTACTTGGGTGGGCAGAACCACCTCCATGGCTCCTCGACGGGCAACTTCAAGCAACACGACAGTGACATGGGATGCCAGGAAGGACAGACCCCTCCCTTGGTGATAGTCATAAATAAGAGACAGTGAAACTCATGCTGAGTGAGAGTTTCAGACAGACCAAAGAGGTAAAGCTGCCAGGACAGAGCTACTGTAGCCACGTTCTCCAGCCTCCAACATGAGGGCAGGGAGGGGCCCGTGAGTGCTCAGCATGGAAAAGACAGTGACGCCCTCTGATCTCTCGTGACTGTCCAGGCAATGCGCACAGGTCCTGACACAGCCAGCAGGCACTCTCCGGAGCAGGAAGGATGACTATGCACTTGGAGCCTGGACCAATAGGCACGTTTAAGTTAGGTGTTTCCCTTCCCATAGGATGAGATGAAATTAAGACAGGGACAAGGTCCAAAGCCACAATACTTACCATTTCATCAACCATGGCTAAGCAGAAGCTATCGGCGTGTTCACTAGTAGCCAGGCTGCCATTTTCCCTAGGATTTTGCTTTGAATAGTGATTCTTAAAAAAGAATTCCCTTACGCATAAGCTGCAAAATATCTCATCTACTGTCAAATGCTTGCATGTTAAAGATTTCCTGAGGTCCTTCAGATTCAACATAAGGACATAGTATCTAATGTCTTTGAAGTTCCAAAATAAAGGAACAATCAAATTCCAAAGATTTCCAGGGAACCCTGAGGCTTCTTCTTCTATATACCAGAAAGACAATATACATTCAGGACATTTTCAATGGTAATGAAGGTACCATACCTGTGATGATGGTAAGGATGGCGGTGGTGGTGGTGGTGGTGGTGGTGGTTGTGGGAGGAGGGATAGTTGTGGGGGGATCTGGATAAAAAAAAAAAGGAAAATCAAACCCACAATGCTGAACACAACCATGACCATAATGACAAAACAGAGGCATGAGGACATTGAGATGTTTGTTGGATGACTTTCCCCTTTAAACCCCAAAGTTCTCCTTCCCTGAAGATTCATGTCTTGTAATTATATCCCAGAGCCTTAGGTGGAAGAGCTAAGAAAAGAAGAAGAGATTTTTTTTTTTTTTTAATTAATGAAGTGAATTAGGGTTGAGGAAAAGTGAAGTAGAGAAGGGAGAGGGAAAAAAAAATCAAAACAAATGACATTCCTCTCCCCTACCAGATTTCAAAGGTGAGGTTAAATCACCTCCACACCAAGAGGGTACAACGGCTGTCATTTCACTTTTACTTCTACAAATGGAAAGCTGGAGGAGGAGGGGTGCTGTTCTGTTTAAAGGGCTCCTATCAGCCAAGGATGAGTGTGCCCTGCACACTTGCTCTCTAGGACTGTTAACTTCATTATTCTCCATCAATACATCCCAGCAGGAGGCAAAACTACTTCTATACTTGTAATAAATACAAAGGAGAGAGAGAATGTCATCACTAAATATCAAGTTCCAGGCCTGGGAGATTGCACTGAGATTTTATTTTTTAAAAGTCAATAAATTTTACAACTTATAAATATTAATACGTTGCTTTTGCTCATGTTAAAAGCTTGACCGAAGTGGACGACAGTGATGAAACAAAGAATGTTTTCTGGCTTGTAAACAAGAGGACTAAATATAACTGAGGCTCAACCCTCAAAGCCAGGAACCCAATAGGGAACTCTCTGTCAGGTATCTGATACACTGTATATTCTTCTATCATTTCAAAAATTATTTGGAGACAAGGGAAGGGCAAATATGAAAGAGAAAAAGAATTCTAAGCCCAAATGATCAAACTGAATGTGTTAAATTGTCAGCAAGACTTTGAACTAAGCAATCATTCTGCTATAATAGAGCATAAGATGATTTGAAAGCTTTTGATTTTAAATTTTATCTAAAGCACGTCAACTTTTTCTCCCTGACACATCTGGTGTCCTTTTATCTTCAAGTGAGCTCTCAGATTGTCTAATTAATACATCAAAACTTTAATTATATACTGCACCTTTATTGGATTTGGTACAACTTCCCAAAAGTTTGTGAAAACACGATTTTGGTGGTTGGTGGCAAAGTCTGCTAAAAATGAGTCCCACTATTGATCAATAATCTCATGTTTTAATTCTTACACACTGCCTGTCTCACGTGTGGACAAATTTGATAGGGAAGAATCAACAGCAAATTGTTCTGTTTTACGCAGATTTTCTCTGCTCCTTTAAGTTGAGGACATAAGCATTTAAGTTATTTTTGAAAGCAGCCTCCAGTCCAAAAAGGATCCCATTAAAAAAACAAAACAAAACACATATGCACCTCATTCTCCTCCAAGAAGTAGAGATGATTAAGTAAGTAATTTTAAACTATCTTTTAAAAAGAACAATAGGATGAGAAATACTATAATTCAGGCTCAGTCTTGTTCCTTCATGCCTTTTATGAAGTCTACAGGTGGGGAAGCATTTAGTGACCTGGCCACTTGTTCAGATGCACCCGCACACCTGCTTACAGGTGCCAGTGCTGAGAGATGGTCTGAAGCTCAGCACTGAGAGGCCCTCGCCCTCCACTACACAACAAAACGGTGTTCAGAGAGGTGCCTGCTGCCCGGCGTGGGATCAGTGAATGCGTTTTTTCTGTTTTGCCTGAATTACAACATCTCACTGAAGAAGAACATTTTACCTGGTAGACCTCCCCTTGTTATCCTATAATTCTCTTTCTGTATCTATTTCTAAAGGTATTGGCATACGGTGTGTTATGTCCACAACATAATAAAAGTGGATCTGAAGGTGATTTGAAAATCTGATTAGGAACCAAGGAGGGGACCAAACTAACAAGGGCACAGACTTCAGAGAAAGGTCTCTGGTCTCTCTCATTTTGTGACAATCACATACTTTCCATTATCTTCATCACTATTGGGGCAACTGTGGTCCTCCCCATTCAGCTCAAGTGACCCGAATGAATTCAGATTCTATTAACAAGTATAACCTCAATGCTTAGATTATTTCTAGTATTAAGAACAGTGGAAGGTTATCATGTAAGAAAATACAGAGTCTGGCCTAGTGAGTTTTACAGAAGATAAAAAGAACAAGACCAAGACTGGGGCCCAGGCACTAACCACTGACTATTCTTCATACACAGAAGTTACTTCCAAAGAATGTCAAGTTTCAGTTTGTAAAGTACTTCAAAGAATACCATGGTAGTACAATAAAGAATCTTGGGAAAGAAAATCAACCTTTGCTAACTGCTAGAATATCTTATTAATAGACTAGTAATACCTCATGTTACTATTCTAGCCTACCATCCCAAGGATTGCAACTAGTGCTGATTAAGGAAGGTGGGTAGTACATCGTCTATCTGCCAAATCCCTAGAGAAGGATAAGTGTATGTACCATCTTGGGCTGGGGAGACAAGAGCATGCACTTGTCTGCCACACAGGTAGGTCTCTCTATATCTTGGCTTTCAAATAATGAACCCTGGGCCAGAGAGTTAATTCTAAGAGGGCCATATTCTATTGGAGGGAACTGTTCTATTGGAAAGCAGCGAGACTAAGAGAATTTACAAAGAAAAACCTTGTTGTAGACTTCATGGAGTCAAAGTCTCATGGTTCTAAAACATACTTATTAATCTGGTGAGTTAATTAACTTGGGCAAAGCTGCATGAGCTTTCCAAACTTCATTTTATCATCTGTAAAATGGGATGATGATAATTGTTTCCCTAATGATGTTATTATATAGATTAGATGGAATCATGAGTGTACAATTGTTAGCATAGGGCATGGAATAAAGGGAGCATTCAATAAATGCTAGCTTTAAGCTACTATCCAAAATTCTTAAAATATAATCATCTGTCCATCAAATCCACAAAAGGTTCCTCATCTTGAGATGCAGGAACAGTAGGAACAACAAATCAAAATTTATTTTTTCCCCGCTAACTCAAGTCTTCTGAATCGGAAAGCCTTTAATAGACTGGTGGAAATGACTGGCCTGCAGCTTGTGAACAGAGCTGGACCAGAAGTCTATAAATGGGGGCCACAGCAACGGCTCAGCCCTGGTGTGAAGAGAGAACACAGGGAATTTCCCTTCCACCCCCTGAACAGTCTGAGGAACAAGAGCAGCTCTGCCAACTGAAAATGGGGTATGCTGCACCCCTCACCTGCCAGGAAGAACCTTCATGGGGACTTCCTTAACTCCTGGGGAGAATTAGTGGTGTTATGTGTGAACCGTGGCAGAACTGGTAGCAAAGAAAACATACTCCAGAGGGCTACAAATAATGTGATTAGAAATGATCTTTTAATTTTGCATTGTGCTCAGGAAAAAAAGCCCCTTAGGTATAGGTTAAGGATTATATTTTAATATCCACGTAGATATGGTATAAACTATAAAGCAGGCTTCTGCTTAAAACACTGTTACTCCTATTTTCTTCATAAGGAAAGTGCCCGGGTTCTAAGTAATTATGGTATAGATATTCCATATATATATATAATTTATGTGTCTATGCATATATGTATATATACTTATACTGAGATTATTTACACTGCTGACATGAAGAAATGCCCTCCCCCCCCCTCTCACACACACACCCACACACGCTCACTCTCAAATATTTATAACACATTGAAATTTTGATGCATCTGATTGCCCATTCTGTATCATGTCAGTTCATGACTATTTTTCTTGATGTAAAACTAACCATGAGACTCTTATTGGATGGAAGAGACTTAATTTGATATAAAACAGTATCAGAAAACTAGAGAGGGTGTGCACTCCTTAGCTCTATAGAAAATATTCACCATACACAAAGTCAGAAGTGGAAAGTTTAGATGCTCATTAAATAACTGCTGATTAAAGAAATGAAATTCATGTTTTAATAATCCTAAAAGAAGATAAGAAGAAACAGACAATTTTTTTCAAAAAAGGCATTTGTGTCCAAAGCAGTAGTAGCTACAGCTGGTTTATGCAACTAAGAACCTTGTATTTGTTCTGAGTATTTACTGACTTGAAGTATCTTTTGGAATTTAATAGCTTCATGCTGAAAACAAGATAGTTCTGCTCATCAAAGCAGAAGAAAAGCTAGCTCAGGTATCATAGAAGAATACCAACTTTCTGAGCTAAAAACCTACTAATTGGTAAAGCTGAATCTCTCAGTCATTACTTCTCCCATAATCTCAGGACACAGCTTTCCTCCTATAAGCTGGTGGGAAATACTCATGATTAGAGGGAGAGGATCCATCCCAGCTGGAGACACCAGGGTCCTCCTCAGGCCAAGCTTCTTTAACTTCTTCAAGGAAACCAACTGGTTTTTGGTTTTCACCTTAACCAAAAGCTTTGGGCGTGAATCACCCATGGCAGCTACATGTGAGTGTTGCTAGGAGCAGATGTTTTTCTTCTTACGTACCGTATACATACAGCATATAATCCGAGTGGGCTTTCCCCACTATGTTGGAAGCTTCACAGCGGTATGTACCATTATCTGTTTTGTTTAGGTTATTGATGAACAAGTTGGGCCCAGACAGTACAGCGTGTTGAGGCATTTCATCATCGACTCTCACCCAGGTTACCATCACAGGCCTACCGTGAAAAGGGGAGAAAGACAAGCGGCGTTATTACTTCCCACCAAGACTCTGCATCAAACTTCTCACCCACGCATTAAATAAATCACATGCAGAGTGACACAATTAAAGAGGACCTACTGGAGATATTTTAAGTTCATGGAATTAAAACCGTGAAGTCTCCAAAAACCTGTTTAGAATATAAATTTTGTTTTAATAAAGTATCATCAGGTGTTGAAAAATTCTGACTAGACCACAAGCAGGAGTCTTAATAGTTTTCAATTCATCTTCAACAAATCAGCAAATAAACCCCTGTGCCCTAATTTTATGCCCTGCTATGTGGTTTCACACTAATTCAACAGGATAGCCTTCACCCATTGTTAATCATTTCACTAATTAGGAAAAAAAAAAATTCAAGTTCTTGGCCAGTGATACATGCATTCATCTGATGGTTACTATTAAACATTACCCTAAGAATTACTTAGAAGTCACTTGTGATATTTAAATGGAGTTTGAGGTTCACCGAAAGGAATGGACTATTACATCTGAATAGCACTTTCCTCTGGCCTCTGCTGTTTGAAAATTCACTTCTGATTCTGGAAAGAGGCAATCATTTCTTCTTCCCTTAACCTCTCCCCGATACTCTGCCTCTCCTATCCAAGAAGCCACTGCTCTCTCCGATGCCCTGTTCCACCTTATCTATCTGTCCCTCCTCTCATCAGAGGCAAGTCTGTTTTAGGGAGTATCACATTTGTATCATCAGTGAAAAACAACTTTCACAGATTCATTGGAGCCATAAATGCATACACAGCCAGCACCGTTCAAACTCACAGAGTTTAAAACTTCAGCTCTCCAAGGTGTCTCTCTCAATCTCCTTTGAACTGAGCCTACCTATAGGATTGTGTCTGAAAACTTCTGTGTTCAGGAAGGATAAAGGAGGCCAGGTCAGGGGTGACTTCCTCCCCGTCCCTTCCGCCACCTCTAGGAGCAGAGAAGTGACAAGGGGCCTGTGCTTAATGTGAGCGGATACTCAAACCCGCCCTGTCCAGTAGCATTCCAATTTTCAAATAAGATGTGAAGTTACAGTTTTTCTTTAATTACACGTGGGTTTGTCATCACAACCCAGTAAATTATTTAAACATTAGTACTACATATGTCCTCCTCGTAGGCGACGGCAAATGTGTCTGCCTGGCAATCAGACCCAATGTCCTGCTGGTTGACAGCTGAAACAATCAGTGGGGGTAAGTGCTGAGAATATTCACAACATTTAATGGCAAGTTAAATTACCATTTTTATTGTATGCAATTTCTTGGGAAAATAAATAGGTAATATGCTAGAAGGGATAGCAGCGGAGTAATGCGAGCTTGGGCACGCACGACCATATACCCAGTCCTGTTTGAGAGGAACAAACAAATACCCTCTCTGGCACGAATGTCCTGGAGGAAACGTGTAATTTACTGTCCTCCCAGTGCATTCAACTGAACGTAGTGCCTTCTTCAGGGGAAAAAATACAAGAACAAAATGCAGGCTAGCAAGCTACATACTGTAAATGTGGCTAATGTGGGTGAATGTAGGTATTCTGAGTGGCAAGAGGCCTCTGAGAAGTTTTTTTTTCCCCTCCATTTGGAAAAAAGGTAAGCTGCTAATTAGGGCATAATTCAAATAGTTTACAAAAAGCAAGGTCTGAATCTTTGGCAGTGCTCAAAAGAGGAAAAGACTGCTTTACGAAAGCTTGAAGCATTCATTCAAAACCAAATAGCTTGGGAACACTAGAGGGAAAGCAAAACGGAACCAAGACGCCCTGCCCACTCCTTGGAGGTCACCTTTAAAACTCCACGTGGTTAGTACAGAGAAAAGGAAACTCCAGCCCAAGGAGAGGCAAACACAGAGGCAGGGAGGGGTAAAATCGGCAGAGAACGTCCAGCAGCCAGGCTCCCCTTTGGCTCTCTGCTGTTACCTTGGGTCATCTGTTAGCAGGCATGGGGAGACTTCTTTCCAAAGATTTTGGGGAAGTTTAATTCAACTTGCTAATATGTTGTTTAGGATATTGCATCCTCATTTATAAGTGAAATATGTTTGTAATTTCCCTTTATAACAACATATTTTCTCTAATTTTAATATCAGGCGTATCCTGATTATGTAGAATGACTTTGAATTATTTCTTCTTTTTCTATTGTCTGTAAGATTTGGCATGATCTGTTTTTTGAAATTATCTTTTACTTTTATGTATAAATATTAGTTGTTTATTTTTTGAGACTTTGGGGAAAAAATTAAGTTAACTGATGACTCCATACTGAGCCTCAGAGTTAAAGCATTCTATAATAGACATACTCTTATTTGACAATGTGAATGTTACTTTCTTTGCATTATTATTATTAATATTGCTTAATATTTCAACAAAAAAAGATTTTGGGGAAGGCTTTGTTGCGATGCTCTGAGTTCTTTATATGAAAAACTG
>CAUYRH010006951.1:0-22247 GCA_963574655.1 Perodicticus potto
GCAATCAGGTTGATGAAAATATCTCCGATTGTATCTGAAGCCCGCACACTGTACCCCATGATTGAATTATTGTACACAGCGATGATTCAATAAAAAAAAAATAAAATAAAATATAGGCAAAAGATGCTTAATCATTAGGGAAATACAAACTAAAACTACAAAGACTTTAATAATACTACATACCCACTAGCATGGCTAAAATTAAAAAGACAGACCAAAACAGGTGTTGATAAGGATATAGAAGAACTAGAACATTTATGAAAATGTAAAATGGTAAATCTACCTTGAAAAACGGTTTCTTACAAAATTAAGCATACACTGGTCATGTGACCCAGCCATTCTGTTCCAGGTGCTTAGTCAACAGAAATGGAAGCATCTGTCCACACAAAGACTTGCATATGAATGCCATAACAACTTTATTTGTAATAGCCAAATAGCCCAAATGCCTATCAAAAAGGCATAGATAAATAAATTGTGGTATATCCATATAATGGACTACTACTCAACGATAAAAGTGAATATACTGTTGATACACACAACAAAATGGGTGAATCTGAAAATAACTATGTCAGGTGAAAGAAACTAGACAAAGAAGAGTGCATGCTGCATGATGCCATTTATATAAAATTCCAGAGAATGCAAACTAATCTGTAATGACAGTGAGCAGATCGCTGGTTATCTGGGGATGGGAGCTGTGTAGTTGTGGGAGAAAGATTATAAAGAATAAGAGGAAACTTTTGGAGATGCTGGATGTGTTCATTGTCCTGATTGTGGTGATGGTTTCTTGTGTGTACACATGTGTCAAAAGTAATTAAAATTGTTTGAAAACGTACATTTTACTCTATATAAATTATCTCCCAAAACTATAAAAAAAAATAATAATAATTAATTGCCTAAATGGTAATTTTCATTTGCAGGATGACAGAAATCAAAGAGCTGTTTTCAGTAGGAACTCAGTGTCCCACTGATGTTGTCAGGAGATTGTTAAGCCAAGTAGAGAAGCTCACACAGTGACAATCTCTGGGTCTTTCTTAATTTGACTGGGTTTATAGCTCCTGTTTTTATCCTATGTTTGCATTTGTTTAAAGAAAACTGCTCTTGAGCAGTAGTTCTGTGTGTGGTATCTATGGTATAATGTTCTGGGCACATTATAAATTATATTGTAATTAGATTTCAGTTTGTTTGAGAAAGAGGCTAATACCTTTGCACTCTTGAGCCCCTGTTCCTCAGGTGCTGGATTTATACACTATGGTAAGTGGGCCCAACTCAACCCTCAACAAATGGTCTGAAAAGCCTGGACTGGGGCTCTGGCTCAGCCAGTTAATAATACACATGTGACCTTGGCAAGTCACGCATCAGTGAGCCTCACTTTTCTCTCGTGTAAAATGAGAGTAATAATAGTAATATTTGTTTTGCCTGCCTCTCAGAATCAATACAAGGGTATTATAGCTTTTCTTTGAAAGCTATAAACCCATAAAAACACGAGGAGTTGTTTTTGTTGTTATCCTAACTTGGATCTCAGAGTCTGCTTATCTATTGCTCAAGAAAACCAAAGGTACATAATCTTTGCAATTTACAAGAAAGAAAAGAAGTCATGACATAACTTCTGTGTAGAAACAAATGATGTCACTAAAACTTACTGCCATGAACACACACCACTCTGCTCTTTCAAAAACAGTTTTCTCTCTCTTTCTCTTTTCTTTTCCCTTCTTTGTGTTTTAATTTTGCTTCATTCATTTAGTCAACAGATATTTGCTAAGCACCTGCCAGGTGTCAGGTCCTGTAGGCAATAGAAATAAAACAGGGAAGAAGACAGATGAGTCAGCACCTCTGAGAAGCTGACAATCCAGTGGTGGGTTGTGGTGCAATTTAACAAGTGCTAAGAGAGGAAAAGTGTGAGAGTCTCTGGAGCACCTGCGAGGATCCCTGGCCTAGATTTGGAGAGTCGGAGGAAGGACATACGAGAATATGTAAGGTTTAGCAGAGAATGGGAAAGAATGTTCCAGTCAAAGAGAACAGCATGTGCAAAAAGAATGGCAGAGAACTTAGTGTGGCTGGAGACAAGAGTGTGAAGGCAGGTCAGCCAGAGAAGAGTGAGGAGGTTTTCTAGGGACAGATAGTGTTGGGGCCTTGTAGACCATGGTAAGAGTGGCAGAGAACCATGTGGGAGGTTTTTTATTTTGTTTTCTTTTGTTTTGTTTTGTTTTTTGAGATAGAGTCTTACTTTGTCACACTTGGTAGAGTGCTATGGCGTCATAGCTCACAGCAACCTCAAATTCTTGGGCTCAAGTGATTCGCTTGTCTTAGCCTCCCAAGTAGCTGGGACTACAGACTCCAGCCACAATGCCCGGCTATTTTTAGAGACCGGGTCTCGCTCTTGCTCAGGCTGGTCTGGAACCCGTGAGCTCAGGTTATCCACCCACTTCAGCCTCCCAGAGTGCTGGGATGACAGGCATGAGCCATGGTGCCTGGCCACCATGTGGGAGTTTTAATCAGGAAATAGACATGATTGACCTGCCAGTCATTGTCTCTGCAGTGATGCTTTCTGCTCAGCTTCGTTCTACATGAAGCCCTGTTGGTAGTCCTCAAAACTAAGAAGATTGCTGACCTCTTTCTAGGCAAGATTTTCTTAGATAGAAATTAGCTTACGGTGACCAAACTGACTTTGTTTACATTGTTTTCTGCCAAGAAAATAGAAACCTCTCCAAATAAACAGTGGCTGTTACTTGGTACTGGTTAGTGAAACAAATTCTCAGCATTTCCCCTCACAATTTGTTGTATGGTTGAAACACAGACCTTTTAAATGGGAGAACTGTGCTCTTGCAGAGAAAATCGAAAGCCTTGAATACAGAGAAAACTCTCTGAGGTCAAATGCAATGAAAAAAAAATTTTAGCAGTTGAATAATTAATTTCATTTTTCCTAATGCTACTTTGGCATTAAAAAAACAAAAACCTTGGGGAAGATGTGTTAACTTTTGTAGGCCACAAGTATACTATTAAGAATGATTCTGCAATTTTTGCTTGTCCTTTATCTTTTTATTGTACAGCTTTAAGTTTTTTTGGAAAAAGTCTCTTACTGTATTTTTCAAATTCCTTGGTCTCTTATGGATAGTAATAACATAAAGTCTTTGCAGAATTTTCCCCAGGTTTCAGGATAGCTTATTGTTGGTTTGTTTTTGTATTTATATTTCTATCTGGGAGAAAAATTCCTGTGACATGAGAGTTCTAAGAGGTAAAGACAGATTTGTACTAAGAGAGTGCACAGTTTCCATCCTTTGGAGTGCAGGAGTCTATCAAGAGAGCCAGGGTCTTCAGGTACACTAGTGAATCACTGTTGAACAAAGTATCAGTGTCTGTTATGGTATATGCACATCACCATTCAGACACGAACGGCCCGTCTGTATAAAGGCATTTGGCACAAGCTATCAGTCAGGCCATCAGTAGACTTGATAGTGAGAGGTTAAACATAGTACGATTTCTCCATAAAATAGTAAAAAATTCAAGTCTGCCTTATTTGGAAGTAGCTTTGGCCAAAACTAACACATAAAATATTAGTTCAGCAAAACACATTATCCCATGTGGTACACCAAACACACTGTGGATACTTTCACTACCATCTAACAAGCAGAAGAAGGTACACTGACAGTAATGCTTTATAAGCATCAGTTTCCACCATAGTGAGCATTTTGAGGTTCTAAAGCTGCAGATGCTGGCAGAGATGTGGAGAGAAGGGAAGGCTTACACACTGTTGGTGGGATTCAAAACTAATACAGCCTCTTTGCAAAGAAGTATGGAGAATCCATAGTGAGCATTTTGTTTTTCTTTTCTTTTTTTTTTTTTTTGAGACAGAGCCTCAAGCTGTCACCCTGGATAGAGTGCAGTGGCATCACAGCTCACAGCAACCTCCATTTCCTGGGCTCAAGTGAGTCTCCTGCCTCTGCCTCCGCCTCCCAAGTAGCTGGGGCTACAGGCACCCGCCACAACTCCTGGCCATTTTTTTGGTTGCAGCCATTGTTGTTTGGCAGGCCCGGGCTGGATTCGAACCCACCAGCTCAGGTGTACGTGGCTGGTGCCTTAGCCTGTTGAGCCACAGGCGCCAAGCCTTGTTTTTCTTATATTGTATAATGAATCCAAAGTTAAGACTTTTTCACAAAAAAGATTGTGCATATATGTGTTCTTGCACTTGTATGGTCCAGCTGAAGCATGACATATGGAACCAGGGTTAAAGTGCACACTCTGCCATTAACGTGACATGTGTCTATGAGCTTGTCACTGACTCTTTTTTTCTACCTCACTCAGTTTCTTCATCTCTGAACTGGCACACCAGAGATGAAAATGTAATCTCTAGGAGGACAGAAGGCTGTTTTATACTTCTGAGAAACAACATTACCTATAGAGAGAAGACATTCTTTTGAGTCACTTTATGACTCTTGGTTCAAAAGCATAGCTTTAGTGCTTGTGGATATGTCTTTGACCAACTATTTAGCTTCTGAGCTTTTTTCTTTGTAAATACATAGCTAATTATATTTAACTTACTAAATTTATATAAGAAGTAAAAGAAATATCTGTGAAATGATAAAAGGGAGGACTTTGTGCCTTGCAGGTGCTCAGAAATGTCAGCTTCTCTCCCTTTTACAAGTACTAAAAATTCTTGTTAAAAAAATGAGTATGGCACATTAAGTTAGAACATTTTCTCTTTATAGTTGTCTAGATGTCCTACCCTTAAATCTAGATGAGCAGTGGAAATGCGGTAAAAGGGATGAAATAGATAAATTGCTGTTCTTGTTAGAAGGAATTAAGGAATTGTGTCTACTGTGGGCATACGAGAGCACACTAGTAACCAAACCTCGCTCTGTGTAGAATATTTGGGAAACTTTCTGAAAAATGTATGCTACAACTTCTCTTCTCCCACTATGTAAAATTAAATACTACCGGGTGGCACCTGTGGCTCATTGAGTAGGGCGCCGCCCCATATACCAAAGGTGGCGGGTTCAAACCCGGTCTCACCAAACTGCAAAACAAAAATAGCTGGGCATTGTGGCGGGCGCCTGTAGTCCCAGCTACTTGGGAGGCAGAGGCAAGAGAATCACTGGAGCCCAGGAGTTGGAGGTTGCTGTGAGTCGTCATGCCATCGATCGCACTCTACCCAGGGCAATAGCTTAAGGCTCTGTCTCAAAAAAAAAAAAAAAAAATTAAATACTACCTAAACAATCCTCTAATGAAAATCCTAGAAATGAAATAAAAACTACAAGTAATATGACCTCTGAAGCAGAAATAATGTTTAAGGATTTGAAAGAGTAAGTTAACAGGCAGTTTTCAGAAAACCCAAAGACTTCTACCTAACCTTGATGTCCTTGAACTTAAGTTCTGAAACTTATTAGGTATAAAGGATAGGAGCCAAATCCAAGGTTTTGTCCAAGGTAGGGAGTCCAAAACTTTCGTGTAAAATTGGGACGCTGAAATTGCACTACCCTTCAAGAAAAAAGGAATCTGTACTTACAGAAGGGAACTGCAATGAAACATGCTTACCTTGACCTTGGCTTTGCTTAGAAGGGAGGAAAAGTCTCTCCTGATAATTTGTCACTACAAGGCAACGTTAAAGCAAGTTTGGCAGCCTGCATTTATGCCATCAAAATGGTGTGAAAACAATCAACCAAAGAATTTTCTTTAACATAGTCTTGGAATAAAAGTACCAGAGGTACTTTCTTGCTTCACATCTAAAGTACCTGGCCCCTCCTTCCCCTCTTTCCCTTTAGCTCCTGTAACTAAATACCAGGGAAGCCTAAGACTGGATCTCCATGACCTTCAGATTTTATAGTTAGCTGAAATGTTTTTCATTAAAATTGGTTTTATCTCAGTCCATTAAGTAAGCAGAGACTCACTGTGGCATCAATAATCTTAGGCCTAGACTTGCAGGATATGAGGGGGAGGGGGAAAAAAGAGAGAGAGAAGGGGAGAAAAGAAGAGAGCTTTTTAATGCCCTGCCTGTATTTAAGAATATATTCTAATGATAACACCCCCACCTATACCCAAAATATACATGCATACAAAAGCCTAAAGCAGCCCACTGTGGGCTTTAGGGAGAGAAGCCAGGTGGTGTGGATTAGGAGTATGGTAATTTTGGCAGCAGGTTGGAAAGGGGAGCATTCTGACCAGGGCAGTGTGACCTCTAGGGCAGCCAGAGGAGAAAGTAGGTGATTGGGCTTTAGGATTCCCAAAAAGTCACTCTCTGTAATAGTTCTGGAAATGCAGGCTCAGGAATACCCACTGTTTATATAAGATTATTAAAATGTAGAGTTTTTGGTTTGCTGGCTTCAATTTGTATACCTGTTACCATGGTTCTATCCTAGCATATCTTTAAATGCCTTGTTTTTGTACTTCTTGGAGTCCTTTCTATAATATAATTCAGTGCTAATCCCTTTGCTGGGTCAGCATTGAGGGCATACAATTGATTTTAGAAGCACTGTGCCAGTTGGTGTAATCCCAGAAGCAAGGTGGTGTGTGTTACATCACATGCTGAGTTGACATCTTGGCTAACACACATCCTTTGCTCTTTCATTACGTGCTTGTAGCAAGTTGCATATTTTGCATGCATTTTCTTGGCTGGACTGGCAGAGGTAAGCGTCACCCCGCTCTTCCTGTTCCCAGTTTGTATTTGCTGTTTGGGCAGCTGTGGGCTTTTCTAGCAGATGACAGTTGTTTTTTTTTTTTTCCTAAATTTCAAAAATTCACAAATGATTTTGTTCAATACTATGCACCCAGTCTTAGAATTGTGCTTGGGAAATGCTAACCACTCAGTAAGTTTTTTGAACAAATTATTATGTTGCATGGACTGAGTGAGATCCCAGAAGATGATATCCAGACTGGATATGAGCTAAGGAGATAAGGTTAGCTAGGCACTAGTGTCCTATAAGCTAAGGTTTAAGAAGCGTTCAGGAGTTGTGTTTTCCCTTTAGTTGGCAGTAAAGCAAGTCAAAAACAAATAACCAACTCATTTATTGGGTCAAGGCCAATAGGTTGAGTTCTAGGAAGGCAGCAGTGGGAAGCAGTTGGGAGTTTGAAGAGCCTACAGACTGATGAGTTTCTGCCTAAAATTTGGGAGCCATTGTCAGCAGGTATGGAACAAAATACCCTTCACCAAGAGACCTAAATAAAGTGTTCCTTGTCTAGGATTAGCACTAAGGCAGAGTATGGGTGGAGCTGGACAGTTCTTAACACCCTGTTATTTTGTAAAGTAAATATTAGGAAACCCTTTTCATTTTGTGTGTGTTAATAAAAGAGAACTGCTAACCACAGTTCATGCTGAATCTTTTCTACCAAAATGTGTAAACTATTCCTTTTAGGGAAACATAAGACAAATTTTTATTCTTGTTCACCTTCTTCATTAATAGTTGATTGAGAGTCAACTTTCCAAAACAACTTTGTCATCTCCTAGGCAATTGACAGAGAGCAACACTGAAAGGAGAAGGCATTAAATGTCTTAGCACAATAACTAAGAAAATGCCATGAAGGCTATATTAACCAGTTTGATGAAAACATTTCAAATTGTGTATAAAACCAGCACATTGTACCCCATGGTTGCATTAATGCACACAGCTATGATTTAATAAAAAAAAAAAAAAAAAGGAGAAGGCAGGACAGGGCATTGTATCTTTCCATTAAATTCCTTTCCCTCATCAGTCAGGGCTCAGTCTGCTTTATTCATTTTTCACAGATCATCATTCCCCATTTGCATCTCACTGAGTCCAAGTGTCTCTCCGTATACGTCTTTCCCTTATTGCCCTCTACTAATGGAAAGCTAAAAAGGCTAATTTGTTAGAGTAGCGAATGAATTATAATGTTACCTACAGATACCAACACTGTTCTCCACTTCTGTTAAAAGAAATAGGATATCATTTCAAAGGAAAGAAAAGATTGGGAGCACTCCATTTGTAATCATACTGTGCACACACTCAATTAGTCAGAGGGGTAAAGTGCATATTAGTAGGCAGCCTGGGAGTTTGCTGGAACAATTAATTGTCTTCATCATCTATAAATAATAGTTTAAATAACTTCCTCTTATTGCTCACTTGACTGAAATAGCCAATCAAATTCAAACAATAGATAGGATCATTCACCTTTCCAAAAATAGCCTTAACATTACACTGTTTGTTTTTTGTTACTAAAAACTCTGGTCTGTTTATAGTTTACCAGGTTTTTATGTTTGTTTGTTTTTTTATAGGGAGGGAGAGAGGAGGAAATTTCAGTAATAACCAAGAAGCTGTGTCCTATACTCCATTCAATTGTATGCTAAAACAGTAGTATGCTATTGTTTTAGATTAAAATGTCTTATTTTTTAAAAAAAATAGGATTTAACTATTAAGAAACATTCTTGTAAGCAACAAGATAGCAGAAATAAACAAGTTGTCAGATTTTGGGGATGAATATGAATTTCATGTTCTTTGGTCCTAATATCACATAATGATTGTTTTTACACAAAAATACCATATGGCTAATGTGGACCCAATCTCCTCAACATTTGTTTGCTGCCTTACGCACACATTTTCATTTATATTTCTTTTTTTATATACGGAGCTTCAAGTGGGATGCCAAGAGAGATGATATTTTTGAGAAAGCCAGTGCCCACTCAGGATATGAAGCTGGCCTAGGTGTTAATGGTGCTCTAAAACTCTGTAGGCTTAAGGAGAAGCCTTTTGTATGTGGCCCTAGTTGTCACCAAGAGACCATTGTTAATTTTGCATAAACCTCTTCTGTTGTGTTTAGGTAGATTTTTAATATAAAGGGAAGGAAAAAAATCAAGAACAAGTTTGGCGAAACTCTTTAATATTTGGCTCTTCATTTTGTTGCCTCAACTAATCTTCCACAGCTCCTTGCCAGAGATTTCTTAAGTCTTGAGATTTATAAAGATACTGGCAAGAAACTGTAGTGCATCAGCAGGAACAGGTTGCAAAATGAAGACAAATTCTCTGGCAAGACAGGAGAGGATTAATAGAGGCCAGGTCATAAAATGTAGATGAAGCCCCGAGTGGTGAAAGATCACTGTGGTCACAGTACAGATGCAGAGATGAGGTGTTCCTCTGTTTGGGGAGTCATGTAGGGTGAGCCACTGGGCCCAGCTGGCCAGGGGAGCAATTAGGAGCAGCAGGCCAGGGCTATCCTTTGCCAGAGGAAGTTAAAAGAACTGGGAGTGCTCAGAACAATCTCTGGATGCAATTCACACCTCCACTCTGATAAGGAGTATGAGACCAGATGGAAAAGCACTACTGGGTCAGAGAATGAAAATAAACCCTAGAGAAAATACCAGAAAGATTTGGTTAAGTACCACTTAGTAGCATAAAATGTGTGATTAGGGGTACTTATATGTTCCTAATACTAGAGGATTTTAGCCTTGCTCTATTCTTAGTCCTTGACCCCACCTCTCTCCTTCTCTGTCTCCTCCCATATCCCACTGGGTCCCCTTTTACTGCAGTCTCCCCTCCCTTCTTGTTTCTCCACTGTCCTCTCTCCTTTCTTCTCCTCCCATTTAAAATGTATCTTTCTCTCAGTAGCTTTTTCAAGGGCTACTTACATCCTTATAAGGTTGAAAAATAAGCTCCCCAAAGAATAGAAAATTGTGCTCTAATTCCAGCATCTAGTTGCTCCAGGAACAGCTGGGCAAATTGAACCAACAGTGGGCTTGGTAATGTTGCTCTTGTTTGTGTGGCAGGAACATTTTCGTTCGGGCTTTTGTTAATTACACAGATTTGTGGGAGGAAATGGCATTTTTTATTTAACTGGTTCATAATGTATCTTTAAATATGAAAAAAAATTGTACTATGAACACAAATAATCAGAACCCTCATCTTTTCCTTAGACTTAAAAAAAAAAAGGAAAGAAACAAAAGAAAAAGAGACCAATATAATAATATTCAACAGGTAATGTAATATAAAGCCTGCAAAAGATTGCCACCACACAAATTAAGTGCTTCACTCACGGGAAAAGATTCCTCTCCTGTTTACTGCAGTTAGTTATGGCAAAGCACCAGTATGTATTTTGTACCTTAACCTCTTCTGTGTCCTCACACACCTCCACAGAAAGAATACCTTCTGACTGTGGGACACATCCCATCTCGTGTATAGGGTAATGGTGTGCCAAAATTAACATGTACTAGAATTGAGAAAACTGAAATGAAGTGTCGGGGGACCTAAGGTGACAGGTGGTACCTCAATCTTTATGATGAATTCTCTTAATTTACTTTTTTAAAGTCTCTGTGAATATGTTCTGCTTGGAAAGCCTTCTATTTTAGGATCTGGGTTTCTTATTTCAAAACATATATCATTTAATTCCATAAGAAAACGACTCACTTCTGAGAAATAGTGTTGATAATCTCTAGCAGTTAAAAAACTCAATTCACATCACCATTATCCCACCATTATCCCACAGCCTGTTTACATCAGTCAGGAATTTTACAAAGAACTTCATGGATGAGTGTTAACTAATTCCTGCAAATGATTTGCAACTTTTTAATGTGGATGTGGATGTCTCTGGCACCTTGGGTAGAGAGTTGAATTCATCATACTGGTTAGTTGACAGCAATTATCATCACTACTAACCTGTGCAGGGCCCTCTTTTGTTTGTGTCTTTTTACTTCTTTATCCCTCACTATCTCCACTCTATTCCTGTTCCCATTAATTAAGTTATTTGTTATTTACATGCCCTTTAAGATGTAGTATGTTGTTTTGTGGACTTCATATAAGAGCTATTTTCCTTTTACATAGATAATCTATTTCTTTTATGTTTTTAAGATCTTTTCTTTTTATATGTTTGTTGAACCTGATTGCCATGTTCCATAGTAGACATCCACCACATTGGTCTTTTCATTCCCATGGTGATAAACAGCTAAATTGCTTCAGTTTGCTATGTGAACATCCTTACAGCACTGCCGGATTGATTTCCTGGGAGGGCTGCATCAGGTTAGTATCCCAGCAGCAGCACTTGAAAATGCTCATTTGCCCACATCCTTGCAAGTTATTTTAATTTTGCCAATCATTATGGTATCTTTCTGTAAAATTTGAGAGAGTCTCACTCTGTCACCCAGGGTAGTGTGCAGTGCTATCATCATAGCTCACTGCAATCACAAAGTCCTGGGCTCAAGTGATCACTTCTTTTACCTCAGCCTCCTGACCAGCTGGGACATGCTACCATGCCCAGCTGATTTTTAAGTTTTTTTAGAAATGAGGTCTCTCTCCGTGTTGCCCAGGCTGGTCTCAAACTCCTGTCCTCAAGCAATCCTCTTGTCTTAGCCTCCCAAAGTGCTTGGATTTCAGGCACGAGCCACCTCTCCAGACAGTATCTTGCTTTAATTTACATTTCTCTGGTTACTATTTGGATAATCATCACTTTATTTGCTTTTACCCATTTGCTTCCCCTTCTATAAATTGCCTTTTCATGTTTTTCACCTACTTTTACATTCTGTTTCTTATCTTATTTGCTAGAGTTCCTTGTATATTCTGATACTAGTTTTTCATTCGAGTCTTTATCATTAACTTCTCCCTGTAAATTACTTATCTGTTCATATTGTCTAGTATGTTCATCTTCAAACAGAACTCCTGATTATTTATTCTACTTATATTTTTGTAGCTTTCTAAAAAAAATTAATTTAGAATTTTCATTGAGCTAGAGGCTGGCAGTTGATGATATGAAAATGTAATGTTTAGGCCATACCCTTACAGAATTCCAGAACCATCCTGGTATCTGAAACAGAGTGGGCAGAGTGCATTTCCTAAGAACCTTCAAGGGAAGTGTGAGCTTGAGGGGCTCATTAATTAGCCCACAGCATTCACTAAGGCTGGAGTCATTTCTTTAGAATATCTTTTTCATCATACTTAGGCAGAAGGTCATTTCAAATACTCAGATAAGTGCAGAGAGATCAGTCATTATATTCTCAGTCTGAAATTTCACTCAGTGGGAAATTTTTTACTATAAATACCTTATGTTTGTTGAGTGTTTACTATTTATCAGATATGTTCCAAGAGCTGTATATTTATTTCATTTAGTTTGTGCATCAACCTGATAAGGGTAGGTATGACCATCACGTTTTGAATTCACCAAATGCTACATTTCTCCATTCTGGGCACATAGAAAACTGTATTTCATATCCCCCCAGTAGTTGGCCTGGATCATGCTGTCACTGGTGTTCTTGTCAATGATACATAGGAGGAGTTGACATTGTTGTTTCAGGTTGGGCTGGTAAAAAGTCTCTTTTAAAATCAGATTCTACTGTCCCTCTTTTTTTCCAACCAACCTAATTTACTCGGTCAAGCTGCCAACGGTAGCGGTAGTCATTCACACTTGCATGCAGCAGACTTTCCATGAGCTTTTGCTGTAATAGGACACTGATATTGGGAGAGGGGGTCATTTGTTACTGCAGCATTCCCTAACCTATACTAATAAACTAGGTACTATTATTATCCCTACTTTACAGATGACGGCACAGAGATTAATCTGCCCACATTCCTCACAATGTATGTCCAATACCAGAGCCCACCATCTTAGCTTCCACGTACTTCTTCCTGTGAAATTAATGTGTTGTTAAGTTTAAGCTGGGCTAGGCTCCAAACCTTTTATAGAGTATGGAGTGAAACTAAGTAACTTTTACTTGTTTCAATTTATGATGTTTATATGTATCTGACTTACAGTGATAATGGACGAATATAAATTTATTCCTCCTAAAAGGCACTAGAATAATTTGGCTGGTTCTGGAGGAATAAATATTTTTACCATCACTTTTAAAATATTAAAAATTCTGTTGTTGACGTTCTTTTCAGCTTGGGTAGTTGTTTCAGATTATTCCATGGAAATACCAGTAGGACTCAGGAGAGTTTTCATGTAGGACAGATGTTGAAGGAAGGATAAAAATTGGAAGGCTGGAAGGGTTTCTAGGTAAAAGAGGCTACAGTGTGCAATTGCACTTATTTTCCAGTATCTATTGAACTTCCACTATGTAACAATTGCTCTTCTGTGTGCTTGGGGTACATATTTGAACAATCAAGACAAAAATCTCTGTTTTCATGGTGCTTATATTCTAGCAGAGGCAAGAAAGGATAGAGTAATTACTTGCAAAGCTGCCAAGTTGCAATAGAGGAAATGAAGCTCAAAGGTAAAGACGTACCCTGAGTAACCTTGAATACCAGACTCAATTTGTAAGGGAAGTAAAATGCCAGGATACTCCTGAAGAGGGAAGTGACATGAACAGGATGGTGGACCAAGATTCTCCAGTGAAATTCCAAATGGAATTTAGGAATTTAGCCCCCCAGAAATGGGGGCTTAAATATCAACCAGAATTGTTCCTACCTTTTTGAGTCTTATTTTTCTTTGGGATTCCTAATGGTAATAATGAGGGTGCTGACTGGTGAGGTGGTGAGTGGAGGCTGAAACCTCACCTTGTGCTCTCCTCGCCCAGTTGCTTTTCTTGCCAAGCCAGGTGTCCCTCATTTGGCACATTCCTCAATCCAGAAGAAGGTGCATCTGCTTGTCATTCATTTTCCAGAGGTGGCATCTTTTTACAGTTTGCACAAAGATTCCTTATGTGCCTGCACGGATTAAGTGGCAGTGCTAGAATTTAACTTCAGTCCTTTCTAATTACAAACCCTGGGTGGTTTTGCCACTATTTACTACTCATACAACACAATTTGCCACTACTCTTACCATATTCTTTGTCACTGTTATGCTATTACAACAAGCACTCCCACTGCTACTATGAAGGAGGAATGGGAAAGAATAGCATTGTACAGTATTGTGATTTACACACATTATTTCTTATAATCTGCACCATCTCCCTATGAGGTAGTTACTGTTACTATATTGCCAAGTGACAGAATAGGGATTGAAGCAAATCTTACAGACTCCAAATCTGAGCATATAACTATACTAATTTCCCTGAATACTTACAGATGAAACATCTTAGGAAACAAAAACAATAACAACAAAAAAATTATTTAAAGCAGCTGTCATGAGCAAGGGATTAGCATTAGTCTGGAACCCTGTCATGGTGGGGGCTTAATAAATGTTTAACTTGATCTGTGCATACAAGCATTTTGAATGCTGGTGCTTAAGGGAAAGAAAAATAAAGTTAAATCAGAGGACATTTTTGAAGTAAATAGAGATTTTTATGAAAATTGTGATGGTTATTTCTGGATACTTCTGGTTTTAAGTTTGATGGGTTAGGCTAACTGTTAAGTAGGTCTAATTTCACTTCTTTTCCCTCAGTACAAGTATGTCTAGTTCACTGCCAATTACTGGTGTGCTTCTCTGTGATTTAGGACTCTGGTTTCTGCTGTTAATTATTTGCATGCCTGTGGTGTTTTGTTTCTTTCCTTCACAAATGGAAGAGAGGGAATACATTTTTCCTGAGTGTGTCATCATTTCAAGAGTTATGAGGGGGGAAGAAGATAAAGACTGTGTGTGTGTGTGTGTGTACATCTGTGAGACTGAGGTTGCTCACCTGCAGCAGATTTTACTGAGTTGCTGTAATAGGGAGATACTTTGGGACAGGTAGTCATCTCCTGGTACTGCTTTGTAAAGTTAAAGCTAGTCCAGAACAGCCTGGCTGCCATCAGAACATACCTGGGGTAGGAAAAAGGGTCCTAGCTTAAGAGACTGTGTCTGTAGTAGGCCATTTATATTTGTGAAACATCTGTTTGGATGTAGGAAATAAAATTTGCTATAAAATTTTTTAAAACCTAGATTATTGAGTTTAATTTTTAAGTACTGTAGGACAGTGGTTTTGAGGTCTCAAAAAACTTTAAAAAATTTTTTAATCAGCATAAAGTTTCAAACCCCAATTTACAAGACTTAGAATCAGAACCCAGCCTGGTGGTACTGCCTGCTTACCCAATCTTTCTATGCCCAGAAGGGGCCCCTTGAGGCACTGTCTTGTAGACAGATTTTTCCTTTATTGAACGTTTCCTACAATCTTTCTTTCCTTCTTTCCTCCCTCCCTCGCTCCCTCCCTTCCTCCCTCCCTTCTCTCTCACTTACCTACTTTGAGTGCTCAGTCTTTTCCTATTCTCCTGACCACTATGGAAGTTTCTGAACAATTACATCCCACTAACACTTTTAGTCTCTAAATTATAAGCATAATGTTTAGCCAATCTACTCAGGTGAGCAGGGGCTCTGGAGTTGACAGGTGGGTAGCTACTTAACATAGCATATCTACTTGCATCAGCTCCTGATGAGCTGATTATAGGTTTTACCCCTCTTTCTTCTTTGCTCCTTGGTACCATTTCTCCTGGAAAACTGGAAGCACAGTTAAGTTGTAGTGCCTTCATGCAGTCTCTGTTCTCAGGCAAGTCTTTCAGTATGTTTGAACCTTACATGCCTGAAATGTACAGTGAGGCTGTTAGATCTGAGGGTTCTAACAGATGATTTTGATATTCACGACCAGCTTGCTTGTTTGCAGTTGGATCAGAGATCCTTTACTGGCTACATGCGGGCAAGCTGGATGTGTGTGTCCATAGCAGAAGTCCATGTCTCTGTCAGTCTCCTGATTCTTCCCTAAGAGTGGAGGTGGAGTTGGGGTGATGATTACTTTGTTTATCTCTGAGGTAAGGTTGTTTTCTATAGTAGCTGCACTGGGTGGAGAAGGCTGTGATTACCTACTAGCAATCTGCTAGGACTGGCATCCCACAAATTGGAGGTGGGGACTTTGACAATAACAGAGACTTTGGACTTTAGCCTGATCTTCAGATTCCCTGTGGAAGGTGTGGCCTGTGGAAGAAGGGTTACCTTGATAAGGAACAGTAATAATTTTGAAAATTCTAGACTCTGAATTATAAGCATTTTACCAGCTGAGAGAAAGAAGGGAAGGCCTGCTAGATTAGTAAACTATTATGTTATATGCCATAATTGTACTGTTGTGTTATCATGTTACTCATTCAATGTGCCTTCACTGAACACCTGTGTGTCACTTGTTCAGCCACTAAGGGTTCCTTATTCCTCAGGGCCAGTACTGAGGACTGTTGGTTTTTTTTATTAGATGTTTGGCCTACACTTAGGGTTTCCTGCTGTTGGGAAGCAGTGATTTTGTTGATCATGCTCCATAATCCATACCCTAGGGATTGAGATACAGACATGTTTTTCCTGGGACAGAAATTCTAGTATGATTTTCCTCTTTGGAAATAAAATTGTTTAATTAAATAATCTCTAAGGCTGGATCTCTGTATTTTAAAGTAATTGATATAGGGAGTAGAGAGAAATGTAAAAGAAAGCAAAAGTCTAGGTGTAATTAGGTACCTTGCTCACATACCCTTAACTGAACTTTACCTTGGAAATGAAAAGAATGTAACCTAAACGTTTGTACCCTCATATTAATCTGAAATTTTAGAAAAAAGTATCTTTAAAAAATCATATTTACTCTATAAATGTATATAACTATTATGTGTCTATAATAATTAAAATTTAAAAAAATTAAAAAGAGTCTACTTTTAATTTTGCTAGAGTAACCATAGTTCTAACTATTTGGGGGGGTTGAGGCAGGATAATCACTTGAGCCCAGAAATATAAGTCCAGCCTGGACAATGTAGTGAGACCTCATCTCTAAAAAAAAAATAATAATAATAACAAAAGAAACTACTAAGGACTCACTGGATAGTATGTAGGAGATTTTCTTGTTCTACAGAGGTAGTTTGCAAAAGAAATAGAGGTGTTTGCTTGCCATTTTTGAGGAAATATGAACATTGTCAGAACAAATGGAATTTCAGTGACTTGGTATATTAATAACATAGAGCATTTAATGAGATCAAGAAAAAAGGCTGTATATGTTGAGAAAGGGGGAGTATATAATATTAATACAGAATATAACTGATTTAATGCCAAATCAGACCTAATTAACTTATATTAATTTAGTTTTTTACTTTATTAAATTATGTTTATAGCTTATCTCTTCCCCCCCAAAAAAGATTTGAAGTAACTTAAATAAGATGCATATTATAGAATTAAGAAAAATAGAAATAGACAAGAGACAGCAGAATTAAAATACATTTTTGAGTTATTTGCATTTCTAATGTAAGCACTTTTATAAAGTTTTTGTTATTTTGTTTCTTCCTTTATCAGAACTCATGCTTGGTTCATTGATTACTTAAGTATAGAACCTCTTTATCTGTAAACAAAGGGAAACACAAGGAGAAGAGATTTTCTTGGTTTATCGTAGTTTTAAAAAACACTCTAGAAATGGAGAATATCCATTGCTAGAACTTCAATTTGCTTTTAAAAAATTCTACTTTTTATTTTGAAATAATGACTCATAGAAAGTTAGCAAAAATAGTGGACAGAGTCCCAAGCATCCTACACCTGGCTTCTCTCAACAGTGACATCTTATTTAGGCATAGTACAATAATCAGAATCAGAAAATAACTAGACTTCATTCAGGCTTTATTCAGTTGTCACTACATTTTTATTTATTTATTTATTTTTTACCAGTGTCAGATCTTATTTTTTTTTCCATTAAGTCATATACACCTAGATCATGAATTGTCACTATATTTTTAACCCACATTCATTTGTGTGTATGTACGTGCGTGTAACTCTGTGCAATTTTATCCAATATATAGATTCATGTAAACACCACCACAGTTAGGATACAGAACTGTCTCTCACCACAAAAGAACTCTCTGGTGCTAGCTCTTTGTATTTGCGTTATGTTCAGGTATTTCTTTCTTGGTTTTTTTTTTTTTTTTGAGAACAATTAAAAATAGTATTGTATTTTAAATTTTGATTTCCATGTCTTTACTGCTAGTATATAATAATACAGTTAATTTTTGTGTGTTACTCTTGTACCTTACAACTGTGCTGAAGTCATGTTCATGAGATTAGTTCTATAGGATTTTTTTTATAAATTCCTTAGGATTTTTTACATAGACAGTCATGTTAGGCACAAATAAGGACAGTTTTATTTTTCCCTTTCTGATCTGCATGCCTTTTTTCTTGCTTTATTGCGTTGGTGAGGCCTTCTGGTACTGTGTTGAGTAAGAGTAGTGAGAGTACAGTCTTACCCTGTTCCTGATGCTAAGTGGGAAAGCAGTCAGTCTTTTGGCATTAAGTATGTTTGTTGTAAGATTTTTGCTGATGTTCTTTATCAAGTTGAGGAAGTTCCTCTCTATTTCTAGCTTGCTGGTTTATTTTTTTATCATGAATAATGGTTGGATTTTGTGACATGCTTTTTCTGCATCTATTGATAATTCTCATGTGATTTGGCAAGTGAAATCTATCCTGTAACTGCTGCCTTCCCCAAGTACACATTGCAGACCCCATATTGCCAGTACTTAAACATGATAAAAAGAGGAAGATTACAGAGAAAGCAGTTTATGATATAAATTCATGTTAGTGTTAAGTCTACATTGATGAATGTCAAGAGAAATTGATTAGATACTTGTTGAAGATTTGGCTTTGGCAGTTCCTCACTTGCTTAGCATTTCTATGATATTTATTGAAGTGCATATAAAGTGTTAGAAACATGCGCTTTGGAATCAGAACAAAGTCTAATGTGGCCTTCATCATTTACTAGCTGTGCAGGACCTTAAACAAACTCTTCAACTTGTCTAATCCTCAGTTTCCTCATCTGAAAACGGGGCTAGCAGCTATCTTATGTTGTGAGGATTAAATGAGATAATATAATTATTATTATTAAATGTGATAATGTATATTATTATATACTATACATAATATAGAATAAATGAAATACTTTATTCATAATGGGTATTTAATGTGTTAGCTGTTGTTAATGTAGCTTTCATATATTTATCAATAATTTATTAAACCATTGTATAGTCAAAACACTGTGCTGGGTATTTGGGATAACAGAGTTATATGAAGTATAGATTCAGTTTTAGAAGAAGATGTGCCATTTAATTTTCAAACATCCCATATGTCTAAATAAATGAATGAAAACCTTCTTCTCTTACACCCATCTGAGATCAGTCAGTCTTTGGTGCTTACCCATCCTCTCCTTCCCTTTGTCCTTTATCTTCTCTTTCTCTCCATCTTCCCTTTCCCTCTCTCCTCCTTATTTCCTGTTTTCTGTAATGATCAAGCTCTCCTGGGTGAACCAGTTTCTATCTCTGCACTCTTGCCTACTCTAGTGGGAATTTCCTCTTTCCCTTTTACCTTCCTTTTACTTTTTCAATATTTCATAGTTAGTGTAATTATATTTTCAGCTGGCTTTCTCTTTAATCTTTTCCACTTCCTGAAGCAACCACAGGACAGTCCTTTCTTATGTTTTACTCTCCTGTTTCTGAGCCAAAAATAACCATAATTGTGACTAAGCCATCTGAGAGACACCTGAACCCAGAGTAATAATAATAATAAAATTAGTGACATTAACCTCTAAAAGACTTGATGGTGTGCAGAATTTTTTAATAGAATCTTCACTAAATTTTCCACTTTTCCCCTAATTTTCTTCTAATTAAACTTTCTTTTCTTCAAATAAGAAGTTCAAGATAAATTAAAAGCTCTGACTTAATTTTTGTTTAACTGCTACATCTCAAAAGAATTCATTTCTGTTATTTTGTCAATGCAAATGTACAATATTTCTGCCACTTTATGAATTTTTAAAAAGCTTTTGTGGGCTGTCCTTAGAGTCTAACCTTCTTTACAACACTATTTTTAAAAGAAAATATATTTTCCAAATTCCTCATAAACAAGCTAACTTTGTGGACCCATTTTATTGGTAAATTGGGCACTCCCTGTACTTGTAAAGGATTGCAATCCTTGCAGGTATTTTAGAGAACCAAAGCAGCCTGTGAGTGCAGTATTTGTTTCATCTTCCTTGGATAGAAAACCATCTAATTAGAGTTTCCATGACAACTGTGTGTTCATGCAGTGTAACAGACCTATTGATCTGAAGTTATGATTGATGGAACACATGTACATGTTAGTGACAGAAGCCATCACCCAGTATCTGAGAGCATATTGGCTCCATTTCTCTCCTATCTTCTTTTCTAACTTATGTGCTTCACAAGCATTTATTAAGCACCTGCTTGTATGGAGCAATATGAATCCATGAAATATCCACCAAAAAAAAAAAAAGAAATAAACAATACAAAACCCTCTCATGGGCATAGAATAAAATTCACTTTCATAATCTGGCCTCTGTCTGCACATTTGACCTCTCTCCCACCTCCCATGGGCCCTCCATTTTGGCCACATTGGCCTGTTTTGAGCTTCAAGCAGTCCACGCTCATTAGCACTTTGAGGCATATGCACTTAGTAGCCCCTCTGCCAGAGGGTCTTTTGGGCTGTACTTTGTAATTAGGGTCTCAGTTTAAATTTATTTCTTCAGAGAAGTTTTAGGGCAATTGCCCCTGTGCCAGAGGGTCTTCTGGGCTCTACTTTATCATTAGGATCTTAGTTTAAATTTATTTCCTCAGAGAACCTTTAGAGTAATTGTCCCTGATTGCTCTAATACTTGCTACTTTCCCAGCTACGTGGTCATGCTCTTGAACATTATGGTATTTTGTTTCTTTCTGATTTTATTGTTTTATTATTGCATTATCTCTTAGTAGAATGTAATTTCTATGAGTATAAGATGTGACAGTGTCTTCTTCACTACCATAGTTATTAATATTTGTATAATAAATAAATGAGGCATAGAGTGATCAAGTATCATGATGGTCAAGAAGGCTTCATGGATTGGCACTTATTTAAGTGTTTTGGACAAGATGATGGATATGGTTGAGCAGAAATAATGGCCAGAAGGCATTTTATGTGTGAGGAATGATCTATACTAGTACAGTGCTATGTGGAGGTCACCTTGCTCAACAAGAAAATTTTCAAGTGTCTGGCTGAACTGCAGAGAGAGTGAGAAAGAAAGGACTCTGGGTAGGTGGAATTCAAATGTTAAGGATCCAGGTCAGGTTTGACCAGAGAGATACAGGGAGCCATCATAGACTGAAGAAAGTAAACAGTGGGCCTAAAATAGAAGAGTAGAAAAGTCTAACATGTGTAAGCAATTCTCTATGTGAAGAAACATGTCTAAAGTTAATGGCGAGGGTGGGGGTAGCAGGAATGGTGTGTAGTTGGGGGTTGCCAATGAGACTAATGACCTAGAAAATTTTAAAAGAATCTTTTAATTTCAGTTTCCTCCAGGGCAATTTGGTTTTTTATTTTTTTTTATTAAATCACTGCTGTGTACATTAGTGCAATCAAGGGGTACAATGTTGTGCTGGTTTCATATACAATCTGAAATGTTTTCATCAAACTGTTTAACATACCCTTCATGGCATTTTCTTAGTTATTGTATAAAGACATTTGTATTCTGCATTTAGTAAGCTTTGCCTGTACCCTTGTAAGATGCACCATAGGTGTGGCCCCACCAATTACTCTCCCTCCACCCCAACCTCCCCCCTCCCCTCCCTTCCCATAGTTTTGGGGGTTATAGCCTTCATATGAGACCTTTAAATTAGCTTCATAGTAGGACTGAGTATATTGGATACTTTTTCTTCCATTCTTGAGATACTTTGCTAAGAAGAATATGCTCCAGCTCCATCCATGTAAACACAAAAGAGGTAAAGCCTCCATCTTTCTTTAAGGCTGCATAGTATTCCATGGTATACATGTACCACAATTTATTAATCCATTCATGGGTCGATGGACACTTGGGCTTCTTCCATGACTTAGCAATTATGAATTGGGCTGCAATAAACATTCTGGTACAGATGTCTTTGTTGTAGTGTGATTTTTGGTCTTCTGGGTATATACCTAGTAAGAGAATTGTAGGGTGGAATGGAAGGTCTATTTTTAGATTTCTAAGTACTCTCCAAACATCCTTCCAAAAGGAATGTAGTAGTGTGCATTCCCACCAGCAGTGTAGAAGTGTTCCCTTTTCTCCACATCCACGCCAGCATCTCTGGTTTTGGGATTTTGTCATGTGGGCTAATCTTACTGGGGTTAGGTGATATCTCAAAGTAGTTTTGATTTGTATTTCTCTGACGATTAAGGATGGTGAGCATTTTTTCATGTGTCTGTAGGCTGTGCGCCTGTCTTCTTTGGAGAAGTTTCTCTTCAAGTCCTCTGCCCACCCTGAGATGGGATCACTTGTTCTTTTCTTGTTAATACGTTGGAGTTCTCTGTGTATTCTGGTTATTAAACCTTTGTCGGAGGCATAACTTGCAAATATTTTCTCCCATTCTGAGGGCTGTCTGCTTGCTATACTTACTATGTTCTTAGCTGTACAGAAGCTTTTTAGTTTGATCAGGTCCCAGTAGTGTATTTTT
>CAUYRH010006952.1:0-51346 GCA_963574655.1 Perodicticus potto
GAGGGGAGGGGAGAGGTTGGGGTGGAGGGAGGGTAATTGGTGAGGCCACACCTATGGTGCATCTTAGAAGGGTACAGGCAAAACTTACTAAATGCAAAATACAAATGTCTTCATACAATAACTAAGAAAATGCCATGAAGGTTATGTTAAACAGTTTGATGAAAACATTTCAGATTGTATATGAAACCAGCACATTGTACCCCTTGATTGCACTAATGTACGCAGCTATGATTCAATTAAAAAAAAATTCTTGCATCTAAACATCTTTGTCACTTTTTGATTATTTTCTGCTTGTCAGATTTCTTCTTGAGGTAACTCTGAGGAGGAGTAGTTTTCTGAATGGTGACTTTGGCTGCTGGGGGTTATTTTTTAGCTTAAGTCTTACAACTTAGGGGATTCCCCCCTCACCTCTTGTGCAGTCTTCTCCCTGCCTTAGTGATAACAAGAGTTCTGGGAAATGGAAAATAGCTTGTTCTTCTACATAGACCAGAAATTTTGATTTAGTCCTTTTGCATTTGTAGGGCAGAAAAAATAATGTTATACTTTAATTACTGACCCTATTTAATGTTAAATTAAAATAATAGTTACTTCATAAATATATTTAAATTTCAAGATCTCTCTGGAAAAGTCAGATTCTGCAAACTATTCTGATAACGTTTGTAATTACTGTGCAGGCAAGGTGCTTTATTTATGAGTTTTGAGAACAGGAATGATTAAAAAGCCATAATTGGTAGAAGTATTTGTTCTTCTACAGTATTTGCCTTTTAGTTAATTTACATGTATATCTATAACTCTTATTCATATTTCATTTGCAGTTATGTTTTCAATAGCATATTGTTCACAGGTGAGAAGCATCATAGAAAATTGGGGGTTGCAGGAACTGCAGTAAAAAAAAAAAGACAAATACATATATTTTAGAAGGAATCAGCTTTCAAAGTGATTCTTTAATGTTAAGATTTGTTTTATCTGATAACCCTTTCCTGGTCACTGTCTTTGAGTATTTCAATATTTAATTTCATAAATCTTTCATTGGCTTCAATCTTAATATCTTTTTTTATCTGGAGCACCTCATTTTCATTAGAGTCTCAGCAAAAATGCTTGGTTTTAACTGTCTTTGCACAAATCATCTCTGTCATTTAGGAGATTTTCTGGGCTTGACTTAGATTCTGTATGTATATTACTTTTAAGAATGGAGGTTAAATATGTCTTGTTTCATTAAATTACTGACTACAAAGTTTGTGGAAGTAAACAGCTGTAATGACTTTACCATTCTTTTTTTCAAGAGAATCAAACTGAATTTCATGTACAGGTAAAAGGTATAGATTAAAAATTTTTAAATAGAGGCTCGGCGCCTGTGGCTCAATGGGCTAAGGTGCCAGCCACGTACACCTGAGCTGGCGGGTTCGAATCCAGCCCGGGCCCGCCAAACAATGATGGCTGCAACCAAAAAATGGCCGGGCGTTGTCGCGGGCGCCCGTAGTCCCAGCTACCTGGGAGGCGGAGGCAGGAGACTGGCTCAAGCCCAGGAATTGGAGGTTGCTGTGAGCTGTGATGCCACAGCCACTCTATCCAGGGTGACAACTTTTGGCTCTGTCTCAAAAAGAAAATAAATAAATAAAAATTTTTAAATAGCAAATAACATTAGGCCAAAAGTCATTTGCTGAGGGCATCTAGAAAGGAGTTTGTTACAATAGGATGGAACCCAAGGACACTGGTAATAAGGACTAGTAAACCTTGAACAATAAAGCAGTAGTGCTTCAAATATATTTGTTTAAAAAGTTCATGTTAGGATTTTAGTATATGTGCTCACTTGTTAGTAATATTGATATATGTTGTACAATGATTGCTTAATTGCTAATTTTCCTATGCTAATTGATGTTTTTCTGTAAAACCAAATTCTTTAGCTCTTTACATTTATCGAATGCCATCTGGCTTATGAATTTTCATAAGAACTGCCAAAAAAAAAGAGAGAGAAAGAAGAAGGTACAGGCTCCCCTCCCCTTGCCTTTCTCTTAAAAAGGTAGAACATATGTGTTCATAATGACTTTGTAAAATCCCTTTAGGATTTTTTTCCCTATAGGAATAAAACATCATTCCACTAAAAATAATGTCCTCTCTCTCCCAACTAGAATTTCCTTCTCATGTCACCTGTAGTATTTGCTGTGGTAATATACTCTTTTCCTTTTATCAAATATTCTCTCCACGTTACTGCTCTGGGTAAGTATTGGATGAATTCCATAATTAAATTATGCTCAACCTGTCTGCTAAGAAAAACCCCATATTTATTTTGTATAATTTAGAATAGTTTCATGTATTTATTCACTCACAACATTTCGGCTTAAAGACATTATTAAGCTTTCATTATATAGTAGAAAAGAAGCATAAAGTAGATATTCCTTATAATCCTTTTACTTTGCAGCATTTAATTATATTTTGGTGATGTACCATTAGCTACCAACTCTTAGTCATTTTCATGTTGATAGTTTGGCAGTATAGTTTTTTTCATGTTTGCTTAAGTTATACATATATATATATATATATATATATATGTATATATATATATACACACACACATGCACACATGTATTACAGGCATAACCACTAGAATTTACCAGAGCTTTTGAAACAAATGGGCTGATCTACATTCTGTTATATTTTATTCCCTAATGATCTTTTACCAAATACTAAGAGGTAAGTTCTAAATTAGAGAAGAATTTCTTGGCATCTATAGATTTTGACTTAGAAGTAAAATTAATTTTGATTAATTACAGTTTTTAAATCAACCCAATTTTTAAAATTGTAGATGGATAAAGTAAATGCAATTATGTTCTCAATTGTTCGGGTCTAATATAACAAAAAAAATGTAATTTTTTAATAGCATTTGAAGACATTTCAAATAGTATTAGAGAATTGACTTCTAATGTTAATACAAATAATTAAAATTCAACCCAAACATTTTATATATCAGTCATTCAAAATTGAGAAACATGGTTATAAAAATGTCAAGATATGTGATGGTATTTACTTAATTTCTTCCATTATAGAGATGCCAGAATAATTATTTCTATCTAACTTGCTGATTGCTTACCCAAAATGTTTGGTTAATAAATCAGAAAATAGTGGAACAGACACACTGCAACTGGTTGTAGTATGTCTGCCTTGGCCGTGACTTACAGTGTTACTCTGGAAGGAGGTAGCATGATGTTTTGGAAATATAACGTATACTCCAAACCAAAAAGACCTGACTGTGAATCCTCTTCCTATCTGTTAATCCTGGGTTAACTTATACTTCTGTTTATTGAACCCTAAAATGGTAATAAGTATATCTGCCTCACGGGTTGTTTTGAGAGGAACCTGCAGCTTAGTGCAGCAAGTAGTAGGCACTCCCTGAAGGACAGTAAACAGAATATTCAACCAGGAATCAGGCATCCATGTTGTAGGCTCAGCTCACCACTCCATCCCTGTTCATCTCTCTGAATTTTGGGGGTTTTCTCCATCTGTAAAGTGGACACATTAAAATTTACTATGCTTAGCTTCAGAAAATTTTGTGAATATTATATTGGATATATACAACTATTAGAAAATTGTATAACAACAGGCAAATGTGTACAACGTTATCACCACAAAAATGAAAGCAGCCTAATAGTAACTTGTTATCCTGTTTGAACCTGCTTATCCGAGAGGGTGATGGGGCCACTTGTCCTTTCCTGCTCTTGTGATATTGCCTGTACATGTTGCCACAGTGGTAGAAGCTGTAGTCTAGGCTATTTTTGGCAACTTGAACCAAAAGTGAGTAGAATTATTATTTAATGTATATATCTTTTTTATTAAAAGTTCAATGAGAGTTATATATCAAGGGGTTAATGTCTCATACATAGTTTTTTAAAAAAAAATAAGAAAATTGGATCTCTTCTTAAATTGCAAATGTGTGTACATCAAAGACATAGTAAGAATAAATGTAAGTCTCATAGTGTACATAGCTTCAGTACACATCGGCGAAATTTCCTGCTGATTGCTGATTGAAAACAGTTGTTAATTCTCTACTTCACTAAATTCAGAGTGGAAAAACTTTCCTTAATAAAGAACAGATTGGGGAGATCCAAGACCTTACTGTGGGGGAATTAATGGCAGATGCGTGTACGGGTAGTTAAAATGTTTCATTAGATGTTAATGTCTTGCTGTGTTTTTAATTGTTCGGGAATTAGCCTCTAGAATATTAAAACCATCTGTTTGTTATCATGATGAAACAGAATGCTTAAATAGTTATTAATTTGTGTTTCTTGTCTTTTTTTGAGGGATAATCTGTAAAACTTTGATCTGTTTGGAGTTTAGGGAATTTGGAATGTGGAAGTGAAAAGTAATTTTAAAGTACACCAGTGTCCTGAATAGCTGAAGTATGTCCCCCTAACCTACTACATATATTTTATGCATTTTCTCTCTCTCTCTCTCTCTCTCTCTCTTTCTCTCTCTCTCTCAGATGACTTGAGTTTTTTTTGTTGGCCTGATGAGAATGGGCACAGAGTTGGTTTAATAGTTGATTTAAACTGTGTGACCACCTTTGCATATGTTGATTATTTTATATTCAGGATCAAGACAGAATTTAGACATTTAGAGTAATAAAGGAGAACTATATTTTTAAACTCTAAGGATGTACTTTGCCTACTATCTATCTTGTTCTAGCTCTGCATGACAACCGAGGGCTGACATGGGTTCCAGTCTTGACTCTGCTGTTTTATGCCTTGTGATCCAGCACAGATTAGTCTTTCTCAGCTTTGGTTTCTCTTTTTGTAATTTGGAAAGTACAACTAAATTTACAGAGTTTTTGTGATGCTTAGAAATAATACATGATGATTACATATTTGTTTTATATAGTATTCATGTTAATTGCTTCCTTTCTTGATTACATGGAACTTGTGAGATATTTTGGAACTGAAAATACATGATAGCATTATGGCTGTAAGACCCAGTAACAAATTATTTACTCACTTGCCCTTCCCCTATCCTGATAGCCAACCATTGGTGCATTTAAGTTCATACCCTCAAAATGAAAATCCCAGCTAGTGCCACCTTGGTTCTAGTTAATTGTCACAAATGTGTATCTGTAGTGGAAGGAGCTAATCCACCTTTGCATGGGATTCCAGTTCATTTCTCTAAGCGGCCCAGTATTTGTCTTCTTATCTCTTGAGTTTAAGTAGGAAAAATTGACAACTTATCTTTTTATAAATTTATGCTGATCTACTAAAATCATGCTAAGAATTGGAAATTTTACATACAGGGTGGCCATATTTATATTTCAAATTGTACACAAACTTTATGGCCACACTGTATTTGAATCTTAATGCATCTCAGAGAAATGCCAAGGATTAATGCTAGCTGGGAAATTTATGGGTCTCTATGTAGACTTGACTTGTCCCTCAATCAGAATTGGATTATTTCATTCTCTAAGTCTGTTTTGTGCAGATTAAAAATGAGAGAGTATTCATAACTTAAAATCTAATGAAAATCACTTGCTATATGAAAGTGAAGTTTGTCGTGAACCCCAATTCAGGTTTCTCAGGGGCCAGGCTGGTAGTGCTTAAGTGATACAGGGCAAAGTAGGGTGTTGGGACTGCTTTGGCATGATGTTACAATGATCCTTTATAACTATAGAATTAATCCAGTGAACTTATTTCTAGAAGAGTTCACATCCTTGCTAAAGGGAGTATATTGGTACCAGAGGTCATGTAAACTTTTCATTCAGCATAACAAGAACAGTCTTATACCATCTCCTAAGAAAGTACTGTCTTAATTTTGAAATTTACCCAGGAGACTATATTTATTTCTCTAACCAAATAGATTGCTTTTATAAATATTGTTCTTATTAACTATTAAGAAACCAGAGTTTAAAAGTATACATTTTTGAAGGTTTCTATTATCACATGTTGGAAGAAGGTTTTTGCTAGCTTCATCTTTTTTTTAATGTTTGAATTGTATTTATTTATTTTTAAAAAGGTCTAGGGTCTGGCTCAGCGCCTGTAGTTCACTGGTTAGGGCGCTGGCCCCGTACACCCAGGCTGGTGGGTTTCACTCCTGCCTGGGCCTGCTAGACAACAATGGCAATTGTAGCAAAGTTGTGGTGGGCACCTGTAGTCCCAGCTACTTGGGAGGCTGAGGCAAGAGAATCACTTCAGCCTAAGCATATGAGATTGCTGTGCACTATTATGCCATCCACAGCACTCTACCTAGGGAGACACAGTGAGACTTTCTCTCAAAAATAAATAAATAAAATAAATAAGCAGGGACTTGCTTTAGTTTTTCAGGCTAGATTGCAGTGGCACAATCATAGTTCATCGCACCCTTTGACTCCTAGTTTCCAGCAGTCCCCCTGCTGAAGCCTCCAAAGTAGTTGTGGCCATAGTTGTGTGTCAGTATACTCAGATAATTTTTCTTATTTTTTGGAGAGATGGGGGTCTCACTGGGTTACCCAGGCTGGTCTTGAACTCCTGGCCTCAAGTGATCCTCCTATATCAACTTCCCAAAGTAGTGTGAGCCATCATTCCTGGCTTTGCTGGATTGATTTTTAACAAAATAAAAATGAAGTATTTTTATTAAAAAAAAAAACCAAAACTCTTGTTAGAAGGTAAAACGGATAGGATTTTTAAATGGTTCATATTATCCAAATTACTTAAAAGTGGCAATCTCATCAATAAGTATGTATAACACTAATAGAGCTATTAACTTCTCTTGGTGGTGGTTTTTGACCTTTTATTCAACAAGTACTTTTAAAATTCTCAAATGCCAGGATTAAGATTTCTGTAACTATAATTATATGCTACTTTTCCTTTGTAATCTTATACCTGACTATCTAAAATATATTAAATTGCATGTGATCACTGTTTCAAGAACAAAGTCAGTATTAGGTCATTTTGAAGACTAAGGAATTTAAAGGCTGATTTTGTATAATCACAAAGCCTGTAAGTTCACCAAGTGCATGTGTTTCTTTCCATGTTAACTACTCTGCTTTTGAGCTTTCTTTATTGGTCAATCCCAAAAGACCTAGCTTTTTATGACCCTGTCATATTCTTTGATAGTCGCCCTAAGGGCCATTCTGTGAGCGATTTTAAAGTCTGTCTTACAGGTTGCTGACCTTAAAAGATCATGCATATGGAGGCTGTAATCCTTGTCTATAATCCTAGCACCCTGGGAGCCTGAATCAGGAGGATCCCTTGAGCTCAGGAGTTTGAGACCAGCCTGAGCAAGAGCAAGACCCTGTCTACAAAAAAGAGAAAAATTAGCTGGGCATGGTGGCAAGTGCCTGTTGTCCTAGCTACTGGGGAGGCTGAGGCAGGAGGATCACATTGCCTTGACCTGTGATGCTGATGCCACTTCACTCTAGTGGGATATAGACGAGACTCTGTCTCCCCGCCTCCTCCTCAAAAAAAGGATTGTATGTATTGGTAAATTAAACAAATATTTACTGAATATATTCTAGTTACTGTCTGGGCTTTGGAGATAAAATAACAGAACAGATCAAACTCATGGTGCTCATGCAGCTTATAATCTTGTCGTGTGGTGATGGGATTTCAGGAGAGACAAAGAACAAGCAGAGTTAAGTTAAATATGTACTACATAAGGAGGTATGAAGTAGGGGCAGGACTGTAGTTGTAAACAGGGCGATCAGGAAAATCCTCAATGAGAAAGTGACATTTAAATAATAATCTAAAGAAGGGAGGGAGTGAGGCAAGTGGTCTATGAGGGTAAACATTGCCTGTAGAGGGTTCTTTGAGTACAAAGGCCCTGAGGTGGGAGCATACCCAGCTTATTAGAGAAACACTGGGGAAGCCAATAAAACTATTACAGAGTGAGGATACAGAGAGTAGTACAAAATGAGATCAGAGAACTAATGGGGGCAAGGTAGATTGAGGACTGTCTTGTAGGCCATTATAATGACCAGCAAAAGACTGGTATGTAGTGGCCAGAGGGGTAGGAGGAAAAGCAAGTGTGAAGTAAAGTGCCTCAAAGATGGAGTGATTAATTGTACTATGGTTACATAAAAAAGCTGGGGACTGAGAATGACCACTAGGTTTAACAATGTGAAAGTCATTAATAAGCCATTTCCCTTCCTGGAATGGAAGGCTTCAAAGGGACAAACATCCCTGCTTAGAGCTGGCCTCTCCCCTTCTACACCATGCTACTCACTGAGACTCTGGAATTTTTAGCCCAAAAATCTTCAACATGGCTTCCAGGGCATGCTTTGTAAGCACATCCTTTGAGAGCAAATAGTACTACAGATATGTGTATGTCTAGATCTAGGTGGGGGTTCCTGCTAGTGGCAGTTGGATAAAGTGGATGAGGCCTGGAAATTGACTTGTGGGTCAGCATGCATGAAGGTGAGGCTTCTTGAGATGTGGGATAGAACTATAGGTGGAAAGAAAAAGGATACCAGGCCAATGGCTGGCTCTTCTACATTGCCACATTCCATAATAGATTTCAAGGAATACAGAATTCTGAACTAAAAAATGCAGCCATTGTTGCCCTTACAAATGCTCATTTAAGCAAGGTAAGCCATGTGTTATTTAACGCTGTGTTAACCGTTTACACTTTTAACTGCTTGGATAGTGTTTGGATTTCTTGCCTGGAGCTCTGCAGATGCTTTTATCAGCCTGTTGGGCTTGATGGAACAGTTTTCTGACAAGACAAAAACCTCCTTGGATAAGGTTAGAGGAAGAATAAGAGGAGAAGAATTGGTTACACTAAATAAATAGTTTCCGGGCGGCCCCTGTGGCTCAGTGGGTAGGGCACCAGCCCCATATACCGAGCATTGTGGCGGACGCCTGTAGTCCCAGCTACTTGGGAGGCTGAGGCAAGAGAATCGCCTAACCCAGGAATTGGAGGTTGCTGTGAGCTGTGATGCCACAGCACTCTACCGAGGGTGATAAAATGAGACTGTCTCTACAAAAAATAAATAAATAAATAAATTGTTTTCGAGAATTTCTTAAATGGAAAGGTAGCTAGGATTTTTGTCTGTTTTGTCTTGTTTCATTGTCTTGTAATGTGACAAAATTAGTAGTAAGGCTACTAGTACCCTAAAAACAGATTTTAGTTCATGAGGGCTACCATAGCAAAATATCACAGAATGGGGGGCTTACAAAACAGAAATTAATTTTCTTATAGTTCTAGAGTCTTAGAAGGTCAAATATCAAGGTAGTGTTATCTATTGTGTTTTCTCCTGGGGCCACCTTGCTGTCTTTTCCTCTCTCTTGCCAATGGGAACCATTTCAATTTGGCTTCCAAGCCCCTTTGTCATGGTTTTTCCAGGAAGACAAGATATTCTAGATGCACCTTACTTCTGTCCTTTGTCAAATGTTCAGTTGGCCATTTTTTGCGTGGCAGAATGAGAGAAACAAAAGGTATAAAAAGTGTGTTATGTTTGAGGGTGATGGTTATTTTAAAGAATGCCAGGCCATTTAAAAAGTTGTTTAAAACATGTTTTCTTATAGAAAATCATAAAAAGTAAATTTCGTATGTTATTTTTAGATATTATCCTTGAAAACAAAATAATATTGTCTCATAATTACTTTTTAATAATCAAAATCTCATTTTCAGAAAGCTAGGAACTATACTAAGGCAGTTCAGCATTCATTCATCAAGTTATTTTTGTACTGTGTTTCTACAGAATACAGTATTTTTTTATTTTCAAAATACAGTATTTTGTATTGTATTATGTGCAAATTTCTGAGCCTATTTGAAAACAGATTTATCTTTTAGTTCACTTATACCCAAGGAGTACCAAACACCTTCTATTTACTCTGGTCTTTCTCTTTAATCACAGTCTTGTACATCTGTTTTTCTTCTGTGCTTTAGAGTTCCTTTTTGTTCAGAAATGAAAAGTCAATTATGTTATCATGTTTTTTATCAACATAATTCAACCTGGCAATGGTACCCACATTGTAGAGAGATGTGAGTTATATATCAAGCACTAATAATTTTATACATCCGTTCTCTTGCCTTAACATTATTAAGTTATGAAGAAATAGTATCATAATAGCCTCTTGGCCTCGTCGTAGAGAGTAGAGTTATGGTTCTCTTGGTAAGTGGTAGAACATTATTAAGTTCTGCTGTCTAGGTTGAGTATGTCTTTTCTAAGACTATCAAAGTTGCTTAAATTGATTTTGATTGCTTTAATTACTTTTTGTTTATGTTTGAGACCATATAGTCAGATTGATCTGGGCTTATTTTCCTCTATTTTATTATAGTTTTTTTCTACTGCTATGAAATCCACTGAACCCCTTTAAATGTTAAATACTATATGTGTTTGGCACGTGGCAGAAGTTAAGTAGTTTTCATTTTCCAAGCTAATAGTCCAAGCTTTGAGTCATTATCTGTGCAGTAATACCTTGTGTATTTGAGAACATCACTAATACAGACAAATAACTTTCCAAAGTCCCAGCATATCCAAGAATCTTGTTTCTTCTTTCACATTAATGAAACTTTTCTAATTCCAGTGAAGTGACTTTATGGATTCATGGATTTAGAGACAATTTCTCCTTTTCTTGTATTTTTAAACCTGCAGTGGGAGGCAAAATTCCAATATGGCTCTCAAGAAATTTATCCCTTATTTGTTTTAATGATTAGATTTTCATAAGTAGCAGAGTTGACTCACTTTAAGAAATAAGGTTTTTCTGTGAGCCTGACTTAATCAAGTGAACCTTCAACAGGAATTCGATTCTTCTGGAATGAGAGATTAAACTCAGAGACTCTTTTTTAAAATAAATTGTTTTTATTTGAATTTTATTGAATTTCATCACATGTAATAATTATATACCGTAAGAGTCCCTTATTGTAATAAGTTTTGGTAAACATAAGAGAGTTATATAATCATCACTGTACTTCAATTTTACACTTGATCTTAGCCAAAAGGATGAAAAGCAATGTGTATTTCCATCTTAGAACAGTGCTACTGTATCACAAACTTGCCTCAAACCATTTGCAAACTGCCGGAATCTTATATTATTGTGAAAAATTCCACTTGGTGGGCTATACGTTAATAAATTATTAAATTCCATTTGTTGTATTTCATCAGATTTTTGTACCTTTTTAAATTAGGAAGGTAATACCATAGTTCCTTCTAGGTGTTAAGCGCAAATTAGCTTTCCACAATTTTTATGCTCTGGAACCATTTTTGTCAAATATTCTTTAAAGTTTTAAACAATTATAGTTTTGAAAGTACTACCACAAAATAATTTTTACTTCTATAATTTAGAAAATTTTCTATTATATTTTAATTTTAACATTTAGTTTTACTTGCTGTCTCTTTTTGTACTTTGATTTGTAAGACATATTTCTCTTTTGGGTACCTCTTAATTATACTGTACTTTATTAATTGTAAATATTTTAATTCCCATTCATTGTGTTTTTTTCATTTGTGCAATTCAGTTTTTTAATTTTACCTGTTAGTTCCTTTATCTCAGTATTTTAGTTCATTCCGATCCTTGTAATTAAGCTATTTATTTCTAGTCTTTCTCATTTAATAGAAAATACATTAAGTTCATGAGTTAACCTCTAACAGAGACTTTACAATATCCTGTAACTTTTAAGAATTTATATATTTATACTTCTAATTTTCTTGAGTTTTAAATGATGTCTGTGTGTGATTTTCTGTTTGACCCAATTGTAATTGTGAGAGAATTTTAAAAATGTCTTTTGATAAAAGCTTTAAAAAATCTTTAAGTGATACAAATATTTAGTTTACAGTGCCATCATTAATTTTTATAGTAGAAAAGGCTATTTGTGTGGTTTTTACATTTTGAAATTTATTCTGATATTTCTTGTGACCTAGTGTATTTTCAGTTGGCAGTAGTACCCCATAGAGACTCTGACTTACCAAATTTTACTGCATATTGATTAAGACAAACTTAGTTTTTTAACCCCTATATTATTTTCCATTATTTTTTTTCTTTTTTTCTTTTTAATTTTTAATTTTTTATTAAATCATAGCTGTGTACATTAGTGCAATCATGGGGTACAGTGTGAGGGCTTCATATACAATTTGAAATATTTTCATCCAACTGTTCGACATAACCTTCATGGGATTTTCTCGTTTATTGTGTGAAAACATTTGTGTTCTGCATTTAATAGGTTTCACCTGTCCCTTCTAAGATGCACCATAAGTGTGATTCCCACCATTTACCCTCTCTCCACCCACCCTCCCCCTCCCCCACCCCCCCTTACTCCTTTCCCCTTCTTCTTGTGCTATAGTTGGGTTTTAGCCTTCATATGAAAGCTATAAATTAGCTTCATAGTAGGGCTGTATACTTTGGATACTTTTTCTTCCATTCTTGAGATACTTTGCTAAGAAGAATGTGTTCCAGCTACATCCATGTAAATATGAAAGAGATAAAGTCTCCATCTTTCTTTAAGGCTGCATAATATTCCATGGTGTGCATGTACCACAATTTATTAATCCATTCGTGGGTCGATGGGCACTTGGGCTTCTTCCATGACTTAGCAACTATGAATTGGGCTGCAATAAACAATCTGGTACAGATAGTCTTTGTTGTAATGTGATTTTTGTTCTTCTGGGTATATACCAAGTAGAGGAATTATAGGATCAAATGGCAGGTCTATTTTTAGATCTGAGTATTCTCCAAATGTCTTTGTTTTCTTGCTCCTTAATTAATAGGATACTAAAGTCTCCTACTTTCTTTTGTTTTCCTATACTATTTAAAGTAATTTTTTACTTTCATATAAAGTTTATAACTTAAACCTTTACTATAAAGTACAGAAGTATATAAAAGGTAAATATTTTACTTATTTTTTTATTATTTTTTTTTTATTGAATTATTGCTGTGTACAAAAATTCAATCATGGGGTACAGTGTGCGGGCTTCAGATACAATCGGAGATATTTTCATCAACCTGATTGCGATAACATTCAAGAGACTTTCTCATTACTACGTGAGAACATTTTTGATCCGTGTTTAGAAGTTTTCTCCTGACCATTCAAATATACACCACTGGTGTGATCCTGCCCTTTATCCTCTCCCCCCCCCCACCCTCTCCCTCCCCTTCCCTCCCTCTCCCCTTTCCCCATCATCCCGTGCAATAAATGGGTTGTAGCCTTCACTATAGAGATACACATTTGCCTCATATTAGGGATGTATACATTGGATACTTTTTCTTCCATTCTAGAGATACTTTGCTAAGGAGAACCTGATCCAGCTCCATCCATGTAACTATGAAAGAAGAAAAGTCACCATCATTCTTTAAGGCAATATTTTACTTATTGTTACTATTTTTATATAGTAACAAAAATAACAATACTATCTTTGACTTACGACTTCATGTAGTCATTTATTTCTAACCTTTTGTCTTTTTTTCTATTTTTAGATTTAGTTCTTTGTAACTAACAAAGAATTGAATAGCTTTCTGTCTTACCCAATACAAAGTAGATGCCCTTGCCTTAAAAAAAAAAAAAAGGAGCTTAATCTACTGATGTTATCAGAACTCTTAGTCTTAAGCTCTTCCTTTCTTGCTACTTCCCTTATTTTCTCTCATTTCTGTATCTGTTATGATTGAGTCTTTTGAATTTTCTCCCGCTTTCTCCCCCTCCTCTTTGACAATATCTCACACAGTCTCAGGTATAGTGGTGCTCACTGCAGCCTCAAATTCCTGGGTTCAAGTATCCTTACTTGGCCACCCAAGTAGCTGGGACTGTGTGCCAGGCATGTGCCACCAGGTCGGGGTAAATTTTTTTTTTTTTTTTTTTTGAGAAAGAGTTTCAAGCTGTTGCCCTGGTTAGAGTGCTGTGCTTGTTATAGCTCACAGCAATCTGCAACTCGGGCTCTAAGGATCCTCTTGCCTCAGTTTCTCTATTTTTAGTAGAGATGGGGTGTCTCGCTCTTGTTTAGGCTGGTCTTGATCTCATGAGCTCAAGCAATCCATCTGCTTGGGTCTCTCTGAGTGCTAGGCTTATAGGCATGAGCCACTGTGCCCAGGCACGGGTAATTTTAAAAAAAATTTTTATAGGGGGTCTGGGCACGGTGGCTCATGCCTATAATCCTAGCACTCTGGGAAGCCAGGCAGGAGGATTTCTTGAGCTCAGGAGTGCCAGACCAGGCTAAGGAAGAATGAGACTCCATCTCTAAAGAAAAAGGAAAAAAAAAAAAAAGCCACATTTGTGGCAGGTGCCTTGCCTGCAGTCTCAGCTACTTCAGAGGCTTTGGCAAGAGAATCAGTTGAGCCTGAGAGTTTGAAGTTGTGTGAGTTGTGATGCTACAGCACTCTACTGAGGACAACAAAGTGAGACTCTGTCTCAAAAAAAAAAAAAACAAGTTTTTTAATATTTTTAATAGAGATGAGGTCGTGCTTTGTTGTCCAAGATGGAGTAGTTTTGATTTTTAAATTTCAACAGTAAGCTTATCAAATAGTACTGAAAACACATTCTCTAAGTATTGTTGACAATAACAAGGTAACCTTTGATTATTTGATCCAAGAGAAATTTTGCATAATTTCTTCCTCTCTGCCCTAGTATCCAAAGTTTGTTAATTTTTAGTCTTTATATACAACTTGTTATTGTACATTATAAAGTACAATATAGTTTTTATTTCTTAAAAATGATTTTCTATCCACTTTACAATTTTATTTGTATTTGTGGATTTGTGTTAGCTTATTTTGCTAAGTCAGCTTGTTTTGGCTTGGGTCATGTGTCTGTCATCTGACACACCTCCTGAAGCTTAAGGAAGGAAACAGTAAAACTGCTACTCAATCCATTAAGCCTTCCTAATTTGAAGACAGTTTTATTTTGAAAAAGAAAAGCAATATTTTTACAATATTAAATACTTGCTACTTTGACGGTAGTAAAGTCTACCGTCAAAGTCAAGTGTAAATTTTTTCACTGCAAAAGAGGAAGGTTTTGAGCTTATTGACACACGTTTAAAATGTTGTATCGAATTCATTTAGATATCTACAGGAAAACTCAGCAGTCTGAAAAAGGATATGCCCTGCTTTGAGGAATCAAAACTGAGGGAGGGGATTGCTTTTGAACACTCTTCTTCATTGTGCTACGTAATTTACATCATTCCTCTCAAGTTCCAGGCATATATTCTCCACATAATTTATCCTTCTGTAAATTTTGTTTGACAGGTTAATGACACCTGCTGGGCATCAAGCATCTTTCTGGAACCGTCCGTACAGTAGCTGAAAAAAATGGCATAGCCCAGCTCACAAGCACTGAGCAGATGTATATGGAATTGCTCTACCTTCACGCAGTCCAGGGTGGTGGGACTTTTTTGCATGTTCATTAACAGGGATAAACTCATGGATCGTTATTTTCCTAATTAGCCATTAATAACAGTTAACACTATAATGAGATCACAATTTCAGAGTTTAGAGGATATATTGTTGACAGTGAAATCTAATGAAAAACAAACTGGCTTCTTATGTTATATACAAGTCCCACTTCTGCTAGACACCAACTTCCATTCATTTTGTCTGTTTTGTTCTAATTCTGATACTTGAACTATATAATATTCTGATGGGAAGCAACTTCTCAAATTAAAGAGTAGATTATAGTAATTATTAAATAAACAAAGTTCTGAAGTATCTGAAGGCTGTAATAAGAAATCTTATTGCATCATTTATAGCAAAAGCTTTCTTATAGTAGTAGCAGGCATGAATGCTCAAACAAATCAATGCAAGCAGAATGATTTTCCTTAACTCTTTAAATGTTTAAGCCAGCACCTGGCCTTTTCAATGTCTCTTGGTTGTAGGTAATAGCTGGGAATTCCAGGTGAAGAATTACAACTTCTGAGGTAGTTTTGCTATACCAAATAATCCACTGAATGTGACTGAAAAATGCCAGTTTGAAAATATATTCATGGGATTAGGAATGAACACTTCTTTGCCCAAAATCTTGTGGTTTAGCTTTAGTACTTTCTAGAGTCAGTGCATTTCTTTGAAATATTGAGCTGTCTGACAGCTTAACATCCTATGTTTCCTTTAAACTTGAGCTGGGCTTTGGAGGAGAAATGGGTGGGGGTGGGGGATAGATTTTACATAAGGCTCTCTGAAAAGAATTTGCTGAAGTGCTTTTGCTTGGCAGGGCACTGGGAAGGGTCGGAAGTTTCTTCCTGTCATTCCTTCTTTGGTTTTGCCCTTAGCCTAGATCAACATTTAGTCAGATGATTTACATCAGGGCATTGATGTCTCTTGTTGGACCTTGTTAATGTCATCATTTTCCTTTCATGGAGAAGCATGGAATAAGCCCAAGTGCAGTGCCCAAGTTTTGTTAAGCCAGTTGGATACTTGGAAAAGTCTTGATGCTCTTAGACCCTCATTTCCCATCTGGATGAGTATTTCTCATCTATGTTGAAGAACTAAGTTTTATAAATATATTTTGATCAAATGTCGCCAGTAAGATTTCTTTCTTTGTCAATGTATGGTAGTTAAGTATTACAAATATATTAAAAAATATATGGAGAATACAATTACTACAACATCATTCCTTCCATATTAACTGTTAATATCTAAATGAGTACTAAGAATTAAAGAAAGGAATGGAGACTTAGTTGTAGATCGCTTGTCTAATCACTTCCATATCATTTGCTCTCTTTATCTATACATTGGGGATAGTTCTACCTGCCCTTCCTGACAGAACCAGTTGGATAAGAGTTCTGATATTGCTTAAGAATTAGAGGGACCATTCCACATACGGATTTTATCATCAGTATAACTATATTGTAACAATAGTGTTTTTTGAATTAGAAAAAATGTTTTATGTAATTATTAAGGCCATTGTATAAAGAATTACATGTTAGCTAAACTTTGAAAGCTTTTTTTTTTCCTTTTCTTTAAAGTCAAGGTTTTTCTCTGTTGCCTGGGCTAGAGTGCAGCAGTATGATCATAGCTCATACTGCTAGGCTTAGGCCATCCTTTTGCCTCAAACTCCTAAGAAACTGTGACTACAGGTACATGCCTGATACATTTTTCTGTTTTTGTAGAGAAGGGATCTCACTCTTGCTTAGGCTGGTCTTGAACTCCTGGCCTTAAGTGATCCTCCTGTCTCTGCTTCCCAAAGCAGTAGGATTACTGGATTGAGACATCACACTGCGCCTGAAGGCATATTTTAAAAAATAAATATAGAAACAAAGAGCTCTTCAAAGACCGTAGTAGAAGAGACAAGATCTGAGCTTTAAAAAACATGTTGACTACTCAGAAGGACAGAGAAGATGAGAGTGAACATTCCAGACAGAAGAGATTTGGTGTGAAAAAGTACAGGCCGGAATGGATAAGGAACATTCAGAAAAATGGAGAGAAATAATAAAAATTTTGCAATATATACTAATATGTGTCTTTTTATATTTTCAATAATAATTAGAAATTTTCCATGTAGAAATGCTATATATTTCTGAAGAATTATTTCTATGTATTTCGTATTTTGTGTTGTCATGTTAACTTTAATTCTCTAATTGTTAATGGTGTACAAAGGATATTTGTATATTGAACTTTAATCCAAAAAAAAAAGAAAAATTCAAGGATTTATTAAAGTGATGGAAACATAAAAGAAAATGGAGAGAAGGTGATGTTCATTTAAGATTAAATCTCTCCCTTTTTAATCATTGTAACAGTGAAAACTTGAAGAGAATGAGAATATTATGAACTTTTATTCCATAGTAATAAGAAAAGGCTCATAACAGCTTGCATCGAAGTTAACTTAGAAGGAGTAGATTTACATTAACTTAGGAGAAAACTAAGTACTCAAGGGCTCAGGAGGATGCAATGTAAATTGAGCATCAATTTTGGGGGCTCCATTACAGAAGACTTCCTGGAGAAAGGGATTTGAGAAGAAAGGGGTAAAAGTGCATTTGAAGAAAGGTTGAGAGTATGAAAGAACACTCTATTTGAGGGATTTGAGGGAAGCTGGCTATGAATAGTATGCCAAAAGTGAGGTGTGTTGGCTTCGTGCCTGTAGCTAACCAGTGGTTAGGGCACTGGCCACATACACTGGGGCTGGCAGGTTCGAACCCAGACCAGGCCAGCTAAACAACTATGACAACTACAACAAAAAAATAGTCAGGCATTGTGGCGGGCACCTGTATTCCCAGCTACTTGGGAGGCTGAGGCAAGAGATCATTTAAGCCCAAGAGTTTGAGGTTGCTGTGGCATCATAGCATTCTACAGAGGGCGACATAGTAGACTATGTCTCCAAAAAAATAAAAATGGTCTATAGGTCTTAACCAGCACTTTTAGTCTCCAGCAAGACACCTCTAGAATGTTTTCACCTTGGGTTTTTCCCTCCCTCCCCTGTCACTCCCTCAGACCCCCTACATCTCTCCTTTTTCAAGAAATAAGGGCAGAAATCATAGTCAATTCAATCTGGCTTTAGATTAATCAATGTTTTTGGTATTTCATTATTGAAAACATCATAGTGGAACAGGAAAAAAAAAAGGAAAGACTAATTTCCAATTCATGAACCTTGGTTAGGCTTTTCAGGTATTTATTCAAGTCTTGTTCATTGTTTTCTCTACACTGACATTTCATGGTAAATGTTTTGCTTATTGTATCCTCAGTGTTTTTTCTATGGCAGCTTACTTGGCAGTATTCAGAAACTGCCAGGTAAATTCAAAGAATAATGGATCTGAAATTGTTCACTCTTGACAAGGCTCAAAAAAAAGGGGGCTCAAAAACAGACCATTGACTTTTTCCTTTTACTCTTTTCTTTTGCCTTTAGCTCAAGCCAGGACAGAACAGCTGCAGAGACAGTGACAGTGAAAGCGCCAGTGGAGAATCCAAGGGCTTCCACCGGAGCAGCTCTCGGGAAAGGCTCAGTGATGTAAGTTAAAAAATCATCCCAAACCACCAGACCACACATGATTGGTTCAGTCAGTTCTCAATTACATAAGGCTCCTCTCCCTTCAGATCACTTTGCATACACAAGCATTGCAGTCGATACTTTCTTTGTGTACATGTGCTATCACCTTGCAATTGTGATGTCAGTCTACATATAATTTGACCAGAAATGTGTTTTAACAAATTATAAGGTAGGTGGGTGGACTTGTCACCCTAGAAACAACAGATTGCAAAGAGAAGTGATAATACTTTCACATAAGTGTTGCAGTTGAACCAGTAGATAGATAGGTAGTACTGTAACTTAGATACGATTTCATTTAGTTATGGGCTTTTTATAATTTCTTCACCTGGGAAATTGGTGACAATCCTTTTCTGTCACTTTATTCCTTTTGGAAGTTATGACTAACCAGCCACTTAACCTGGTAAGAGAAGAAATTAAATTTCTTGATGAATTTACCTGTTGAAGTGTCTGTTAGCCCTCTAGACCTGGCTCTAAGTGTCCTATAGCCCCTTACCCACTAACAGGGCAGGTTCCCCTCTGCTGTTTCCATGAACTACTTCCCCCACTGTGGACTCTCTTACCTTTTTAAATCATATATCATATATCAACATTCTTGGTCCATCCTTGCCCCAAGAGAAACTCTTATAAAATGAATCACATATAGAAAAATTTTAATTAATCCTACCAACAAAGAAAAATTAACTGAGAGCATACCAAGAAATAAATAGCAGTTTAGAGCCTCTGAATGTTGAGAAGAAACAGAGTTGAGACATACAATGAGGAGCAAATTCCTGTCTTCTTTTATACAGTACTATAAAGCAGTGGACTTCATTATAATGTGCAAGATGATCTACTTAGTTATAGAAAGAAAGTATTAGTACTTAATTTTCTTCTAAAAAAAGAAATTAATCTTTACTAGTATTCAATTTAATGAGCAGAGAGTAGTTGATGTTTATGATTTTTAAGCACATGGGTCTTAAGGGTGTGAACTCAAAACTTTTTTTTATTGAGAGGTGTCCACTAGCATAAAATGTTGGAGACTGCTGCAGCAAACTTGGCTAGTAATAATATCAAATCCACCTCTCCATCAGCCAAGGCACTCAATTCCAGGATATAACCCCTTCCTACACACCTCAGGAAATTTTGTGAGATTTAGGATGAGAGTCGATGTATGGGATGTTGAATTCTTACAAGAATTAAGTAGAACAAAGTATCATTTTTGTCATATTCTTAATATCTTAGTTATAGACAATTTCCTCCCCTTTGAATATGGTGCAGTACTATGTATCAGTTTTATTAATAGACAGCAATAAATCTGTCTTTTCTATGTGTAAGAATACGTTTCATAATGTATTCATGTGTTTATTTTTGTGAAAGCTTTATAATCATAAAACTTTAACAAATGTTCTTACCTAAATTGTTAACAATAATACATAAAGATTAAATAACTGTTCTTCTGAGATGTTCGTTATACTTTGAATATGAGATCTCTTTGACCCTTACTTATTCCAGGGTTAGTTGGTCATATTTTCTTCATGGAGTGGAGAAATGAAAGCCACATGTGTTCAGAGGATAAGAATGCAGTGATCGGGATCCTTTGGCTACTTGTTCTAATCTCACTTTCTATTAGATCAGAAGAAATTGCCCACCTGAGCAACATAGCCTGAGACCCTATCTCTATAAACAATACAAAAATTAAGTAGGCATGGTGGCATGTGTTTGCTGTCCCAGCTACTCGGGCATCCCAGGCAGGAGGATTGCTTGAGCCCAGGAATAGTCTGAGGCTGCTGTTATGACACCACTACACTCTAGCCTGGACAAGAGAGTGAGACCTTATGTCCAAAAAAAAAAAAAAAAGAAAGAAAGAAAAGAAATTGGCAAAAGACATCTCATATTTATAAATAGGAAGGCTATTGTTAAAATGTCAGTGCTATCCTAAGCTATTTGTAGATTGAATGCAATTCCTATCAAAATTCCAAAGTTTTTTGTATGGGAAGCCCGCACACTGTACTCCAAGTTGAACCATTGTACACAGTTATGACTCAATAAAAAATAATTAAAAAAAAAAAAAAACAAAAAACAAAATTCCAAAGTTTTTTGCAAAAATGGAAAAGCAGATATTCAAATATATATGAAATGGCATGAAGGCCCTAATAACCAACATAATCTTGAAAAATTACCAATTTCAAAACATACCTGCAAAGCTAGAGTAATCAAAATAGTATGGTACTGGCATAACATTTTACATATAAAGCAATGAAATAGAATTCAAAGCCTAGAACGAAACTCATATGTCCAACTGATTTTTGACAAGAATGCCAAGTCTGTTCAATGGGAAAGATTTTATTTTCTTTGAGAGTAGTTCTGGGACAACTATATTAAACAATTTTTGCTTCAACAGATAGTGTAGAAACATTGGATTTCTATATGCAGAAGAATGAAGTTGGGTCCTTACATCACACTACATGCAAAAATAAACTCAGAGTGGATCAATGACCAAAATATAAATGCTAAAACCATAAAACTCTTAGAATAAAATATATAGGTCAGTCTTTATGATCTTGGATTTGGCATGGGAGTCTTAGATATGACACCAAAAACCTGCACAACAGAGAGAAAATAGATAAATTGATCTTCATCAAAATTACAACTTTTTGCACATCAAAGGGCATTATTAAGAAAGTGGATAGACAACTTAGGAAATGGGAGAAAATATTTGCCAATCATGTAACTGATTAGAGTGTAATATCCAGAACATGTTCCTAAAACTCAGCAATAATAAAAACCTGTTCAAACAGTGGCAAAGTACCTTGAATAGATGGTTCTGCAAAGAAGAGATACAGAGAGCTGATAAACACATAAAAAGATGTGGAAAATAATTAGGCTTTAGAGAAATGCAAATCAAAACTATAAAGAGATACCACTTTTCACCGGATAGGACAGCTATAATTTTTTAAAAAAAAAAAGAGAGAAAAATAACAAGTGTTGGTGAGGATATGGAGAAGTTGGAACATTCATACGTTGCTGGTGGGAATGTTAAATGATGCAACCACTGTAGAAAACAGCCTGACAGTCATAATAAGGCTATCAATGTAATTATCATATAACCCAGCAATTCCACTTTCATGTATATATGTAAAAGATTGAGTAGCAACTCAAAGAGATACTTGCGAGACACAATGTTAATTACAGCGTTACTTATAGTAGCCAAAAGGTAGAAAGAATCCATGTGTTTGTCAATAGATAAATAGATAAACAAAATGTGACATATATATACATACACACACACACACACACACACACACACATAACACATACACACAATGGAATATACTCAGCCATAAAAAGGATTGGCATTCTGGTACATACTGTAACATGAATGAAGCTTAAAACCATGCTAATAAAAAGACATAAAAGGACAAATATTATATGATTCCACTTTTATGAGTTAACAAGAATAGGCAGATTTATAGAAAAAAATAGAGTAGAATGAATAGAAGTTAACAGGGACTGGGTTTGAGAAGAGTGTGAGGAATGGGGAGTTATTGCTTGATGTTTACAGAGTTTATTTTTTGGAGTGATGAAAACATTTTAAAAATAGATAAGTTATGGCAGTTTCTTAACATTGTCAATGCAATGAATGCTACTGAATTGCACAGTTAAAAGAATGGTTAAAATGGCAAACTCTATATCATACATATTTTACTACCTAAAAATATACAAAAAAAAAAGTTAGGGCTATAAGAATCTTGTCTGTATTATGTTCAAGCCAGTCCGTGAAACATTTTGAGTTCATGTTGTTTATTAATTATTAAAATGCACACATTTTGCAGCAACATCTTTCTAAAGGAAAGAAAGAGAAATGACCAAAGGAAAATTGGCAATTAATGAGCTGTCCTCAACATCTAGTCACCCTGCATATGTGTAGATCTGAGGTTTCAGAGTCTTGCATCAGGCCCTAATGGCAATCTGAAATCTGCTGAGGTGGAAGTGTTTGATTAGTTAACCCACAAAACCATTTTTTAATACTGGGGCAATACCTCCTCAGATAATATTTTAAAAAATAGAGGTATCCCCATTTTTGCTTGAAGGAGGATTAGTAATTAATTCCCTTAATGACTGTCAGAGGGTGAGAAGATTAAGTCAAAGACTGCTACTGTTTGGTGTGTTTGTTTTGAAAATATGTTTTGATGTCTAAAGAAATTAGCTGGCATGGTGACACACACTTGTAGTCCCAGCTACTTGGGAGGCTGAGACTAGAGGATCATTTGGCCCAGGAGTTTGAGGCTACAGTGAGCTGTGATGGTATAACTGTACTCCAGCTTACGTTCAGAGTAAAACTTTGTGTCTTAAAAAAATACAAAACTAAACTTCCATATCACTACTTATGATTATGCTTTTACTTAACGTTTTTGTACATCTGAAAAATAGTTACTATAATAACTATCATAGTTATTATAGTGTCCTTGACTATTAATTGTGTCATCAGAGTCATTTCTTGGTCTGTTTCTATTGGTTGTTTTCTCCCCCTCATGAAACATATTTTCCTGCTTCTTTGAATGTCTGGCAATTTATTATTAGATGCCAGAAATTATCAATTTTTTTGCTGGGTGTTGGATGTTTCTGATTTCTATAAATATTCCTTATTTTGAAATGGAATTATGTTACTTGGAAATAGGGATTTTTTTATTGTTTCCGGTTAATTAGAGGATACAAAGAATTAGGTTACAATGTTTGCATTTGTTAAGTAGAGTCCCTCTTATAATTATGTCCCACCCCCAAGAGGTGTGCCATACACCCTAACATTATGGGGGTTTTTGTTTGTTGTTGTTGTTTTTTTTAAGATTTGCTTTTGCACTTTGTTGGGCAGGACCAGGACAACCATTAATTAATGGTAATTTTTTTCTAGTACTGAGTACTGTGCCTAATGCCTGATCTATTCCAAGGGCTTTCCACTGTGGCCAGCTGGAATATAAACTATTCCCTGCTCTGTGTGATGTCTGGGGATTGTTCTCCCTCTTCCTTTCCAATGGTTGTTTTCATTGCCAGTGGGATACTTTTCTCCCACAGATGTTCTGATGAGTTTTCAGGTGAGAACTACAGGGGAACTTTATGCAGCTTTCATGGTTCTTTCTGTGAAACTTACTCATCTTCATGCTCCACTATGCAATCCCAGCTGCCCTGACCTCCCGATTCTAAACTCTTGTCTTCACAACTCAGGGATACTATTAGGTTCCACCTGGGCCACCCCTGCCTCACACAGACTGTGTCATGAAAACTCCCCAGGCAGACAGGTGGGAAAATTGTAATGATCATCTGATTATTTCCCTTCCCTTAAATATTATTGTACTGCACTATTACCCAATTTATAAAAACTCGTTTCATACATTTTGTCCAGTTTTAAAGTTACTTGAGGTAGGAGAGTATATTCCATCGCTGTTAATCCATTATGCCCACTACTGGTTTTTCAGCTGAGTTAAAAATTACTATCAGTTTTCCACCCACTTAGTTATATTTTTAGAAGCTTTGGCAGTTGAGATTTATTCCCAAATGAGGCTACCTAACCAAAGTACTGTATACACATAGTGTTCCAGCTTTGTTTCTTTTTTCTTTAATTGAATAGGCAAAAGAATAATAATAAAGAATACCACTGTAGCTAGACTATTTAACTCATGGTTTTTCTAAATTCTGTATTTCTAAACCATATTGCCAGGAGGAGATAATTGACCACAAGGATTTTCAGTTTGTCCACATTAAGAGATTGTAGCAAATTGTTTAGATAGCCACTTAATGAAAAAAGGGCAATAAGTGGTTCAGGCATAGTGGCTCATGGCTGTAATCCTAGCACTCTCAGAGGCTAAGATAAGCGGATTGCTTGAGCTGAGGCGTTTGAAACTGAGCAAGAGTGAGACCTTGTTTCTTCTAAAATTAGAAGAACTAGCCAGGTATGCAATATCAAATACAGTCCCAGCTACTTGGGAGGTGGAGGCAAGAGAATTGTTATTGTTTGAGCCTAGGAGTTTAAGGTTGCTGTGAGCTGTGAAGCCAGAGTACTCACTCACCCCCAGGGTGATAGAATGAGACTCTGTTTCATAAAATGGAAGGAGGGAGGGAGGGAGGGAGGGAGGGAGGGAGGGAGGAAGGAAGGAAGGAAGGAGGAAAGGGAAGGAAAGGAAAGGAAAGAAGGAAGGAAGGAAGGAAGGAAGATATTGCTTCTGACATTACAAAATTTTATAATTGAGGAAGTTGTCAAAACTTGGGAAACTTACTTTAAAGTTTTAGGAAATCAAACAAGACCTCAAATTATGAAATGATCATGAACATTCACTGCAAACAGACCAATGATAGGAGTTTTGCTGCTTATTATGTGTGACTTTGGGCCAAGAACTTGATCTAAGTTTTGGTTTTAAATAGGTTTATTTTCTTGTACTTTAAAGATTATGTGTTACTATGCATTTGAATCACTTACCACAGGTCTTGGCACTTCTGTTCAAAAATATTTAACTTCTCTTTTGAGAAAAAGAAAGCACTTTTAGTGCTTTTCTCAGGAGGCTTTTTCTTTTGAATTCCTTTTTGAGTCATTTTTGTCAACCTGACAAAACCTATCTTATTCATGACAAACTTAAGTCTGCCTCCCAAATATAATTGTCCTCATTCTGTGCCTTCGAACTAGTTTTCTCAAACCTCAACTGCCCTTCTTATTTCCTTGTCCCAGTATTGGATCCTAGAGCTAGTTATCCTCCAAGTCAAGCTTTGTTCTCTCTTCTGCCTTTCTTACATTGTGTGACTTAGTCACTCTCATTTTTCTGACTGTATTTCTGAAGGAATGTTTGTGTTTATCCTCTCACTGAGGCTTACAGCTGTCTCAGACGTTCTCACACTTTCTTACACAAAGGATTCCTGTAGGCTCTCAGTGAGTTCATCTATACTGTCTCTATTTCCTTCCTTGTGTCCTCTACAATGCTTCTAGAACTATTTTTTCCAAGACTCAGAGCTAATCTTTAACCTTCCGTACTTAAAGTCTGTTTGCATGTGCCTTGAGGATGACGCCCACCCATCTGAGGATCTGCAGAGCCCTCTCCACAGGGAAGTACAAAGCTGACTCTCCATTCTCCATCTCTTCTCTGCTTTTCCATCTTTGTACCTTATACTCAGTCTCTCTGAACCATGTTTTGTTCTTAAGTGGTAGGTATTTGGCAAATCTTCCTACTTTGGATTATTCTTTTCTTTCCTTTTCTTTGTTCTTCCCTTTTCTTTTCCTTCTGCCAGCTTTAATGTCACTTCTTGCTAGCAAATTCTTCCCAATACCTTATGGAACTAAACTCTTTTAATGTTTTATTTAAATGCTTATGGGAATATGACCCTAGTTGTTCTCTGAGAGAATTTTGGGTTATGTTTTTAGTTATGAGATGACTGAAAAGTATTTAGTACCTTTTACTGTTCAAAGCTTTTAACGAATTGAAACATCTCAGAACATAGTGAAAGTATTGAATTCTAATAAGTCTTGTGCTTAATAGTTCTGTAATCTATTGTTCTGTATCCGTTTAGCCCATTCAGTATGATCATAGTTGAGACATTTCTTCTTCTGATGTTCAAGATGACCCTTCTTTAACCCTTTTTCTACCCTAAATCTTCTCGGGTTTGGAGTTTTTTAAATTGATTTTTCTATCCCAAGTGCCACTGTTTTTGCATCCATACCAGCATCTATTCTATCTTCTCTTCTTCTTTCCTTGCCTCCAAACTTTTGAGATTTTACTCCATACCAGGTTTCACTACCTACTATTAAGGAGGAAATAGACATGAGCCACAACCATGAATGAGCTTCTCACATCTTTGTAATTTTTTTTTATTAGAAAATATAATCAAGACCCAGGAAGGATTCATGACATTTTATTTCTTCTTTTCTCTCTTTCTTTCTTCTCAGTCTCTCTCTCTCTTTTATGTGTGACAGATTTTCCTTTTTCGTAACAGGTTGTTTGTGCCTTTTTCCATTTCTGTCTCATATATCTATGGGTTCTCCTGGATTTGTCAGTGTTTCAGTTGTACAGAAATACTCACCAAATTCTTTTAATGCATCACGTGTAGTTCTGGGCACTTGATGTTGAGCAGTAAAGAAGATGAAGTCTCTTCTCTTACGAATTTTCCTTTCTAGTGTGGGAGACAAACAATAGACCTATAAAGAAACAACTAATATTTCTTTTTTTTTTTCTTTGCAGTTTTTGGCCAGGGCTGGGTTTGAACTTGCCACCTCCAGTATATGGTGCCGGCGCCTACTCCTTTGAGCCATAGGTGCTGCCCACTGTTATTTCTTATATAATAAATTCTGTGGAAAAAAGCAGTGTGAGAGTGCAGTGGAGTGTGGTGCTACTTTACGGTGATTGGATAAAGCCTGTCTATGTAGGCAACATTTGAACTGAGGTCTAAATAAAGAAAAGGAGGGAGATATCCTGGTTAAGAAAGAAAAAAAACTATGGAAAGAACATTGTGAGCAATAAGAACACTAAGCTGAGAGGTCCTGATTCAGGAGAAAGAAGTCATGTTTGAAGGCAAGGGAAAGGCTGGTGTGTCTAGACAAGAGTATGATGGCTGAGCATGTAAGTTCTGGCTCTTGGTAAGGAGGCTGGTATTGTATTGGTTTCCTAAGCTGCTGTAACAAATGACCACAAACCGATGGCTTGAAACAACAGAAATTTATCTCATAATTCTAGAGGCTAGAAGTCCAACATCAAGGGGTCTATAGGATTGTAATCCCTTTGAAAGTTCTAGAAGAGAATCCTTCCTTTTCTCTCCTAGAATTTGGTAGCTCCTAACAATCCTCAGTGTTCTGGCTTATAGCTGCATTCCAGTGTTTGCTTCAGTTTTCATATGGCCTTCTTCTCTATCTGTAGCTCTGTGTGCCCTTTCTTGGTATTGTACGAACAGCAGTGATTGGATTTAGGGCCCGCTCTAATCCTGTGTGACTAACATTTAATTATACCTACTATGACCCTATATCCAAATAAGGTCACTATATCAGAACAATAGAACAGAACCAGTAGAAAGGGATTTATTATAAGGAATTGGCTCACAGGGTTATAGAGGGTGACAAATCCTGAGATCATCAGTTGGCAAGTCAGAGGAGACCCAGGAGAGTCAATAGTGTAGTTCTATTCTGAAGACTGGCAGGTTTAACACCCAGGAAAAAAGTGATGTCTTCACTCAAAGCCAGGCAGGAGGAATTTCCTCTTGTCTGAGAGTCTATTCTTTGTTCTGTTCAGGCCTTCAGATAATTAGATGAGGCCTACACACATTAAGAAGGGCAATCTGCATTACCCAGTTTATTGATTTAAATGTTAAACTTAACCTTAAAAACACTCTCATAGAAACACCTAGAGTAATGTTTGACAAATACGTATATATGGGCACCTCATAGCGAGTCAAGTTGACATATACAATTAACCATCACAGTTATATTCTGAAGTTCCAGATTAACATGAATATTGAAAGGACATTGCTCAACCCACTATAATTTATTATAAAAAGCCTCTGGAAGATGTTAAAAAAAATTAAGTTATAATTTTTACTTTAAAGTATTTAGTTTTCCTTTTACATGAAGAAATTCAGATGAAGGTGAGAGCAAGAGTGAAATCAAGGAAAGAAGCCAGAAGGCTGTTGAGTGTAGATGAGAGATAGTGACAACTTGAGCATAACAGAGGGTCAACTGATGTTGAAGTGACTGGACATTTCCACACCTGTTGTTTTTATCAAGTTGTTGCTCAATTTTGCTTAATTTTTTTTCTAGTAACTACAAGCTTATTTTCCCATTGAAATACATTTTGTGTCTCTTTATCAGCCATAACTAATCTAATCTCCAGGGTACTATTTTTATCGTTACTGTTTTTTAAAACCCTACAGGAAAGTCTATGGATGAGCTTATTTGTTACCTTTGTAAGAACCTTACTTGTTGATGAGATTTCTCCTTTCCCTTTACTCCCAAGAGAGAAAAGCATAACATGGAGGTGGGTAGGTGGAAATGTCAGGTGCAGTTGCTGATTTGAAAGAATTTTTATAAATTATCCCTAAGGTTATAGCACACATCCTCACCAAGGGGCAGAGTGCACGTTCTAAACTCAGAAAGCTGTAATAGTATCCATGGCCTCCCTGTGCGGATCTATAATGAATAGAGCATATCTATTTTAGATGGATAATCAATTTCAGATTCCTTGTAGGTAAGTTCTTAAAACAGAAATGTTAGCTTCTGTGTTTAATAAATAGCTTCAATGATAGCTTATTGACAGAGATGGAAAGAGAGCCAGGCCGGGGGCAGTGAGGAAGAGGAGAATGAGTATTTAATGAATATCTACTTGCAGACTTGAATACCTGCGCAACATTCTCCCTCTTGGAAAATGTCTTTAAACTATGCATCTCATTACTGTTTTTGTAGCCCATGGTAGCACAGAGGTTGAGGCAGAGGGTGTATCTAGGAAAGGTCTTTACAACATAACGAGATCGTCATATGAAATTTGCAGAGATTGATGGAACAGTGGTCAAATCTGGAGCATGGAGGGGGGGACAGAATGAAAAAACTAGGTTAAGTAGGAGATGGCTTCGTACTGAGCACAGATAGCCAGCTGCCCGGCATTTCCTAATATATCTATCATCTCATTCAAACCACTAAAAATGTTCTCCTACCCTATTTTCTAAACCTCTTAATAGCTCTCATTTCTACCTACTACATTGAAAATATGAATGAATTGGCAACTCTGTCTTTTGAAGAAGTAAGAATAGGTGGGCATGGTAGCACATGCCTGTAATCCTAGCCCTCTGGGAGGTTGAGGCAGGTGTATTGCTTGAGCTCAGGAGTTCAAGACCAGCCTGAGCAAGAATGAGATCATGTCTCTACTGAAAATAGAAAAATTAGCCAGACTTAGTAGTAAACACCCATAGTCCCAGCGACTTGGGAGAATGATGCAAGAGGATTGCTTGAACCCAGGAGTCTGAGGTTTCTGTGAGCTATGACTCCATGGCATTCTACCCAGGGCAACAGAGTAATATTCTGTCTCAAAAAGAAAGAAAGAAAGAAGAATAAAACCCTGTTCATTATTCAGTGGAAGTATTTGCCTAAACATGGGTGTATGGTATTTTTTCCAATGTGTTTGACACAGAAAGAACTTTTGTTTCGTCCTTTTAAAAAAATCTTTTCTTAGTTTTTTATGTCTGTTTGACTCACGGCTTTTTCTAGATTCTGTGGTCATTTTTTCTGTATGGTACGGACAGAGTTTACCTGAGGTTTCCATGCAAGAAAAATGGGAGCCCTCTTTTCTTATTAGAAATTGACTGAGCAAATACTGAAAGTTAAGACGAACTTGGTCACTGATGAAGACTTTTGTTAATTGTTCAGCAGGAGGGCACCATCATCTGCCTCCTGTCCTAGGTCTTTACTTCTTGGTGACTGTGTCTTCTACAAAATGAGAAAGTTATATGTAGCTATGAATGACTAACATACTTTAAACAATGTAAAAGTTGTTTCTAAGCATTTATTCCATTTTCAAAGCATTTAGCATTATGTTTTTGTTTGTGCTTTTAAGGTATTTGTGTAGTTATTGTCTTGCAATACCAGGTATTGCAGCTGTATTTAGATAAAGACTTAGATTAAAGAGAGACATGACAGAGACTCTTTTCTGGGCCTTTTGGATAGCAAGACCTCAGGGACATACGATGCTTTTCATGATCATCAGCCAAACTCGGACTTCTTCTCTGATGCTGATAACTTCCATTACCTGTACTTTGATAGTGAGTGACGTATTGGTAACCAGAGTTTGTGTCCCACCAAACTCGAGACCATAGTCAGAATCTTGGGTTATAGGAGTGGACAGGAGAAACCTCTTTATTTAACAGATATTACTTCTGTTCAAATTCTCCAGCTAGGATTGAAGGGAGCTGGCAAGTAGTCAAGAAAAATGCAGTGTAGAGGGAGTAAGAGGGAAGGAAGCGTCAGTGCCATGGACATTTGGAAAAGTAGATTAGAAGAGGATTTTTCTTTACAGTTTTCTGCCTGATCCAGAAATCACAATGCTACACATCTTTTTCTATTGGGGGGAACAAAAAGGTGAATACTGTGGGTTGGCAAACGTGAATAGCCTCTGATCTGAGATTCTGTCTGCTTTCTAGCAAATGCTGAAACAAATTCCAGTAGACATTTAATACATGAAGATCCAGTATCTATGTTCCTTGGTGTGTCTATGCTTGTATTGCGGGGCTAGGGGGTTTATAAGGCAGGGTGCTTAAATGCTTTGTTGCATTATGTTAATTCCTCGGCAGTGCAATCAAATTCATGTCGTAATTAAAGCTGTCAGTTGGAAGGCAAGCCAATCGCCACAAAAACACAGCATAACAAATGAAGTGAGATGATTCTGCGTGTAGCTATACAATGCTTCGCCAGGCATGAAATTAAATAAGTAATTTGATGTTGACATCAGAAATTGAAATGATACCCACTGTTCCCTCATTCAGTCAGACCTGCATAAACAATAGCCAGAACAAATATGCACAACAAAGCCCTCTTCTCCACCGAGCTCTCTGAGTAATGTACAACATATATGCTAAATGAGCATAACAGAGCTTTCTGAGACCTGAAGGATATAATTTTGTTTGGTATACAATAAGATGATGTGTATATATATGTGGGTAAGAAAGTAGGTTTGGAGGAGTACTACTTCTAGTATAAAATGAAGAAAATGAATCCCATGGTTTCTCGGAGTGATTCATCCTAAAAAGAGTTTACTTCCCAAGGGCATGAGTGTGGGCTGATAGAGACCTAAGTTGTCTTTTGCCTTCTCTAAGGAGCACTATGATGCTGTCAAAGGGCAGATCACTGCTATGAGAAATTGTCTCCACAACTACTGTGGATCTCCCTCCATTCCATTTGTGGGCTTAAGAGTACAGTAGTGTTCTTAAAAACCACATCCAGTGTGTTCACAATCTGGGGTACCTTAGAGTTAGAGCTTGTCTGAATCACTAAAATGAGGAATGTTCTGCTTTGGGAACTGCATTTAAGAAGCAATTCTAAAGCATACTTCTTGTTTAATGTAGATATAGTTACAGCAACATATTTCCTTCTCAAAGACCTTTAAATTCATGAAGAACCCCATCTTCTGTATTTTTGGAAATGTCAAATTCTCCTGAGCCTTCCTCCCATATATAATTTATTTACTCATTTATTTATACATTAATTCAACAAATATTTATTGAATGCATCCTGTGGCTAAGGCATTTTGTGAAACTCTGAGGAATCAATGATGCATAAGCCAGATTGTTAATACTACCTGTAGTTTCCAGAGTATCAGACAGGATATGTAGATGGAAGAGCTAGAAGTGAGTAGAGTTAACTATTTGCATCAGGGCAGAGGTCACTGTGCTCAGGGAAGAGGAACAGCCAACCCAAGCTCATCAGGGACATGGTTTTGCTGGTGCAAGGATGCTTAGCTAAGACCTGTAGACTGACTCAGCATTAGCTCTATCTTCATTTTAAGCTTATTAGGGTCCTCTCAATCACAAAGAGAATGCTAAAAATTAAAAAAAGAATCTCAGACAAGTGTGAAACACGTGTTCTCTTTTTGGTTACTTTTCCCAAATAAATAATGTCCTCCATTCCTCACAGAATTACTATTGTTAAGTTCCCTGTGTGTCAGAACTGTGGCAGCCTAAATTGATAACTCTTGTGACCAAACCCTTCAGAAAATGGTTCATTCACTGCTTCCCTTTGCCTACACTTTCTTTGCATTTTAGTCTTCTAATTACGTTTACAAAATGTCTCATTTTTGAAAAACACTGTGTGTGTTGTGCCTACTAACTGGTGCCTTTGGGGAATAAACTGGCAAGTAGGTCATGCACTGGAAAAGTCATCCAACCCCACTGGGCTTTTTATTTTCAAGTCAGTCTCAGCTGTTTCCTCTCGCCTGCCCCTTTGCGGCCACAAAACTGAGTAGCTTGAGACCAGGGCATTGAATGTCAGCAAGTCAGGGAGGCAAGCTGATGCATGCCTGTTTAGTCTCAGTGCAGGGCGAAATGCCATCATTAATTCATTACCCAGCTGCCTGTCAAATAAATTGGCAATTACGTCTACCGCAGAAGCTTGGAATTCAGTAAATAGCACGTTAGCGTCTCTGAGTTGTTGAGAGATGTAAAGGGGAAAATTAAGCAACACGATGTTTGTATCAGTAGCAGATGACAAGGAGCAGCATACACTGGTGATGTGATGTAGCGATGAAAAGCCTGCAAAGGGCTGGTAATGAGCTGTGTGGATTGGAACGTGTTAAAAACCATTGCTGATTTTCTACTTTGTCTTTATGCTTTATTGCAGAGTTCAGCTCCTTCCAGCTTGGGAACAGGCTACTTCGTAAGTCTCTCAACTTCCACATATGTGCCTTGCATTGGCATTGATTTACTTCTGTAGTGAATGCTCATTGAGATGTGAAAAAAATACAAGAAATTCCTTCTCAATCCTAAAGAGCAGACTAATTTCCATCCTTTATTAAGAATTGTTTTATTTATAAACGCTTAAAATGCGGAGCTCTAGGTATCACAGGTCAGATTGAGATGTATACCTGTTTCCCAGTACCCAGGACATTTGCTCCTTACCTGGAAATACAAAAAGCTGATATAGGGAAACCCAATGGGCTTCTGCCATCTTTTCTACATAATTGCTTTTTTAGTGAGAAGTGTCATGGTAGAGAATGGAATTCAGATAATGCATTGATACTTATTAATTTTCAGGATTTCTTGCAGAACTTCTCTGCATATATAATGAATAAGTTCATTTAAAAAAATGAGGGATAGTGTTTTAATGGATATTTTCCTTCACAGTCTAGGTAGGTCGCCTTTAGGTTTTTTTTGTTTTGTTTTGTTTAACAATAATTACGTGCCTCATTTTAGCGAAAACACATATATTATGTTATTTCTTAACCTTATTCTCTGTCCTTTGAGAAAGGTAGGGCTAGGGTGACATACTTCAGGGATTATCATAGTATTGTGATACTCATGAATTTATAATTTATTTACAGAGAGAGATTGTCACTTTGTTGTATTTACTTACACCAAAATTACCCTTTTTGGATTTAATAATCCTTTTCACATAAAAATGGGAAAGAATTACAAATAAGCATCATGTACACAAAATGATGACATGCCAGGGTAGAAGTTTACTGTGATACTCACAGGAACCTGATTGGTGTTCTGAGTGAAGAACACTGAAACTGGAATGTTTACCTCCTTAGCATTTTCTGAGAAAACAATGAAACCATATAAATGAAATAAAGTGAAAATAATTGCTGATTGTTTAATTGCTTCTAACTTTTCTCCTCAACATGTTAATTATGCTGGGTTTCTACTGCCCACATATTTCTCTCAATACATTTATATTAAATATATGAAAACCAGAATCATTTCATTGAATAATGAATCTCTTCCGAGCTTGTCAGAAGTGACATTTTCTAGATACTGACTTTTCTTGTCTTAGTTTACAGTATTAGGAGAAAAATGATAAAGACAATTTGGTACCTGCTTAGTACAGTTACCACACTTACCCTTGCTCCCACTTACTGTGGCTGAATATTCATGCTGATAGAAACAAGCAGGATACATTCAATATCCTGCTTTAGCAGTCGAAATAACAGACGTGGTCCCATCTGCCATCTTTTCACACCAGGCTGGATGTGGTTTGAAATGCTGGAAGTAAAATCTGGAGAGTGCTGGTGTCTATTCTCTGTCCAAAAACTTAATTCTCCTTCTTTGCTTTCTTTAGCAAAAGCAAGGCCAAAGCCACAACCTTTACTTTGATCACTTCTAGACTGAACATTTTAGTATTTTTTTTTATTGTCAGTATGATCACTAAGAAAAAGAAAGTCATGTTTAGAAATACTGAGATTTTCTTTATTCTTTTTTGCCTTTTTTCTCTAGTTCCAAGAATGGTTTTTATTCTCTAGCAATATATTATAATGAGTAAAGAGTCTTTAATTATGCATTTAAAATACTTTTACACAATATTGGATCAGTATAAAGGTTTTTCCTTATTTTGGTAAAATTACTTATAGGTTTACTTTGCTTCTATAAAAATCTGTGGTATCATTAGCTTACCCAAAGAAGATATGTACCAGATGTATGTTTAGCTCTCAACTATGACAAAAATTTCCTACTTAGAATGTGTTTCCAATAATGTGATTGTTATGTTATCAAAGTACAAATCCGTTGATACTGTTGCCAAGTCCACATCAAAAGTATCTTCTATGTCCATTGTCATTCCAACAGTATCACATGTAATACTTAATTTCAGTACTAACGTCAAAATTGGTGAGTTTCACACTTTTAAGTGGAAATGACATGTTTACAACTTATATCTAGTGTTAGTTCTTTGCCAACAAGCTGTGCTTTGTGATCTGTAATGTTATACTAGTTTTTTACTTATGAGATACTCAGTGTCAGGTAAGTTGGATGGTGATTTGTAGACTCTATCCTTAATCCTCTTTAGCACCTCTTTGGAATGTGACCTGTAGGAGTCAATGACCTACTAATGCAATTGAACCATAATGGGAATTCCAGTACAAGAAAACTGAAGGCATACACCTATTGAGCTTAACAATCTGGAACTGTTCCTATGACCCAACATTACTCTAACTTCAGAATCTTCCTTAATTTAGAATTTATACTCCTAGAGCTTTTAGTGAACCGAGGTACAATGCTTTCCAGTGTGTGTGCTAATAAAACAGACACAAACCTGAGTTTCTGCATTTGCACATGCATGTGTGTGCTTGTGTACACCCACACAAACCCCTTTAGCCATAGCCAGTATATTTTACTTTTACAGTTCTTTTAATTCATTGGTAGTGATATGTTAAAGGGTGTAAAAGAGAAGGCTTTGTTTTTGATCTGGTTGTATTTGTTTTTCTCTTCTTGGTTTGTGTTCCAAAGATATCTGCCTGAGTCTGTCACTTTTTCAATCCATTTAAAAGTGAAAGATTTGAGAAATGAGAACAGCAGCTAAAATCAGTATTTACATAAGCATATTGCAAAGAATTCTTCAAGTAGACAAAATAGAGAAGGATTGGAACAAACTTTCCACATTTTGGGGAGGTTTTGAATGATGTGGGTGTTATACACACAGAAAGACACATATATATTCATTGCATACTCATGCTCAGCTCATTTTCTAAACATAAATGAAAGTATAGACTACTTGGAATTGATTTGCTTTTTTTTGGCAAGGGAAGTAATATTTGTTGGAGTGTATGTAGGATTTTCTTTCTTTTTTTAAAAGGGATTGCAGTTAACACATTTTCTTTTTAATTTAAGTGTTTTAGACTATATTCTCTGAGTCTCTTTCCTAATCAGTACTTATTAGAGTTGTGAATTTTAAATGAGATAAGATATTTAATGCACATAGAACAGTGCATTATCTGTTACATCAGATATCAAATAATATTTCCATCTGTTCACATATAATAGAGTAAGCTTAGTCTCATTAACTGGCTATCCAGTGTTATTACTGATAAAAACTAATGATACAAAAATAGATTTTGTAATTTTTACCTGTTATTCTTGCTATGTTCTTCTTGTACCCTTCTCAGGAGCGTAGCATTTTGTGTTTGGTCAGCCATATGCCAGCCCACTACTCATCCTGGGTGATCCTATATAATCACATATTGAATGTGCACAAAATATACTTGTTTCCTTTCATTTATTTATCAAAGTTACTTGTATGTTTTCTCCCTCAGAGGAACTTGAGACTTTTAAAGATTTCTTAATAGTTCTGCAGGTTGGGTTGGAAGGTTAAACAAGATCTGTTTAATATATTCAAATTTTATGAGTTTGTATCATGTTTGTTCCTCTCCGACACCAGACAAAAAAGCAGATACCCTAGCATGCATGAATGAAATTGCTGAAGGCAGCAGAGTGAAAAGACCAGTGGCAACATCTTTTGCTGGCCTAAGTCTAATGTATCATTACTGAAAAGATGTGGACTCATTTTTTATAAGCATTTTACTCAATGAAGAGTTGGGAGCCACCAATGGGAGGACTTACCAGCTAGGCTAAACTTGATCCTTGGTGTAGGGGAAGTAAAGCCTTGCTTTTATTCAAGTGATTCAGATAATTTTCACTCTTCTTTCAGGTTTGAATCTAAGTGTCTTAGTACTATAGCCTCAAATAGCTTGGATCCTGCTTTCGTAAACTCCAGTGATTTCACTTAAGGTTTCTCAACTAATAATTTTCATCTTCCTCAGTTGGATTACATATAGTAATTGACATAATTGACATACTTTGAAGTTATCAAAGAAACTAAATCACTTCTACTTAGGGATTAAAACTACCCCATTATATAATAAAGGAGAACTGTCTAGTGGTACACATCTTAAAATGAGATTTATGTAATTACTATTTTCCTGTACAGTTGAATTACTTAAGTTGTGTTGACAGTGTGCAGGAAACAGACAGGTGTAAATTGTGACCTTTGGCTTTCCATCCATAATTATAAAGAATATAAAGAGAGTATTCTTTTGCCTTTCCTAAGTTACTGACTGTAAACCCTTGAAATAATCTCCTGTTTTTCCTTTGCTGTAATTTGTACTAATTCCAAAACTGATTTGTGATTTTTTGTTTAATCATAGCTGCTGCTTGTTATTCGGTGCATTTTGTTATTTTTTGAGACAGGGTCTCATTCTGTCACACTGGGTAGAGTGACATGTCATCATCATAGCTCATAGAAACCTCAAACTCATGGGCTCACATGATCCTCTTGCATCAGCCTCTCACACAGCTGGGACTACAGTGTGTACTACTACAGCCGCTTAGTTTTTCCATTTTCAGTGGAGACGGGGTCTCACTCTTGTTCAGGCTTGTCAGGAACTCCTGATTTTAAGCAAACCTCCTATCTGGGCCTCCCAGAGTGCTAGGATTACAGGCGTGAGCCACCATGACCCTGGCCAGAATGAGTGTCTTTATAAATGCCCTAAAAAACAAACAAAAAAAAAAACTCCCACATTGTTTTTAAAAATTGAGTTTTTATTTTGACAGATATTTCTGACTTTTTAATAATACTTTTAATAAGTATTAAGCCACTTTTCTGTCAGGCACTGTTGTGGGTAATGGGTTAGAGCATTAAATAGCCCTGGCTTTCTTCTTCTCTCAAGGAATTTACACTAAACTCAACGTCTTCCCTTTGTGATGCCTTTAAATTTTTCTGATACATTGTATGTATGTACATATTTATTGGAGAGTGAATTCTTTTATTTAAACATTCAAATTAATAGTTTTGATCAGTTTGCAGGAAAACCGATATTATCAAGGAAGATGAAAATTGAGTAGCCAAGTTTCAATAAAAATCTGTATAATTTTGGACTGAGATCAAAACTTGAGATTTTAAAATTTAATAAGCCCAGTCTGTGATGCCCGTCTACCGTTTTAACTTGTGTATCTGTAAGATTACTCTTTCACGATTTCCTGATTGTTTTATAAATATATATAATAACTCACTTAAATGGGAATCCTGTAGGCTGATTCTTAGATCTAGCGGTGGCTAGATTGGATCAAATTGGATTCAGGTTTGGTTTTTGGCAAGAATGCTTCATAGACAGTGTTGTGTGCTTCAACTAGGAGTCACATGATATTTAGTTCTTTATATTTGCTGATGGGAACTGCAAAATTCCATCATTCAATAAAAAGAAACATTTACATTAGATGCACATATTTGATTACCTCTCGGTACAGTTGACACCATGAATTTAAATAGGATTTTAGCTCTCTCTAGAACCTAACAATATTTATAAGAGTTCTGTCAGTTTTAGTCTCAGAAGAGCAGGTCTATCAACATGGTCTTGATTGCAGTCCAATCCCAAGAAGAAATAGTCTTCTTTGTTGTTGTTGGGGTTTCTTTTTTTTTCTTTTTCTTTCTTTCTTTTGTTTGGAGACAGGGTCTTACTCTGTCGCCCTGGGTAGAGTGACAGCATCACAGCTGACAGCAACGTCAAACTCTTGGGCTGAAGCGATCTTCTTGCCTCAGTCTCCAAGTAGCAGGGACTATAGGATTGCATCACAGTGCCTGGCTAATTTTTCTGTTTTTAGTAGAGACGAGGTCTTGCTCTTGCTCAGGCTGGTCTTGAACTCCTGACCTCAAGCAATACACCTGCGTTGGCCTCCCAGAGTGCTAGAATTACAGGCGTGAGCCACCATGCCTGGTGGAAGAAGTAGTTATCCTACCTTCTAGAACTTGCTGATGATGTTTTGAGAGGATTTTGTAATTTAAGTGTTCATTTATCACATGTGAAAATACTTTTATTTAAGATAGATCACACTGAGAATTTTTAGCACTTTCCCTCAAATAAGACTCTTAACATTTCATGTGCATTAGGACCTAACTCTAGCTAAATGAATTATTGGCCATTATTTATTTATTGATAAGTATCTGCATTATAATAGACTCCTTCCCATGGCACAGATAAATTCTCTAATTTCAAGGGCCTTAAGCCAAAAATACTATTTTATTTTCCATTTCCAGTTCTTATTCTTTTTGTTATGGTTTTGCTCTGTTAACATGTTAATTTTGAGTATAGGATCAGTGAGCCGAGGCAGGCATACTCCAGTTAAATGAACAGTGTAAGTTAAATTTTGGTGAGCATTTCATCATTAGACAGTTTTTACAGTGAGATGACTTTTCTAGCCCGTCCCGTAGATACTGTCTTATGCCTGCATACCATCTCAGTTTCAACTTTCTCACTCAGTACAAGAGATCTGTGAGAAATTTGGTGAAGGATAATCAAGCAAAAAAGGATTATTGCAACCAATAGTTTTTACTTTTGTTATTTCAACGTTTATGCGAAGGAGTAGGGTAAGTATTTCTGAACATTTGCTGTCTACAGGAATCTCTCTTGTTGCTGTTATAAACTGTAGTTAAGGAAAAGAGACGAAACTTAAGTACTTATGACTTATATGGGGAAATAGCTTTGGGGTCTCTCTGTCCTTCATTCCTCCAATCTGGTCCTTCAGATTTGGAGAATAAAAATCATGTTGGTTAAAAAAGATGTAATGAGCCACTGGACAAGAGAATTGCTAAAGGCTCTTCAGTTCTAATAATTCATAATTCATAATCATAGCTACAGCACAGCTCAAAACCTGCCAAGTGGGACCAGTGCTTTTTAGTCTTTACTTCCTCTCTTAACTGTCCTAGCTACAAGTACAGCTCAGTAAACACTGCTCTTGGGCGTTGGCAAGGAAAGAAGTCTAAATTTCAATTGAGTGGCCAAGTCTTCCTTTCTTTGAAATTGATGTATTTTACTAGTCATATTAATAATGCAATATTAATGGCATTTTAATTTGTATCATTCAGTTAGGCTTATTAGTACATAGAATATTGAAGCAGTTGGCTTATCCTGTTCTACAGCTAGCCAATCTGATGGGTCATAGAGATGCTACAGTGTTGCTGACTGTCCCGGGGGAAGTAGACAAGCAACTGCCAGGAAATTCCAAAAATAATGTTATTTTTATTTTCATGTCTTTTTTCTGAAGCTGGCTTTAAGGAAGGTCGTCTTATGCTTGTCGGAGATTTCCAAATTACAGAAACATTGCTTTAGTTGATGAGTCCATGGCAGTGTCAAACCTGAAGGTTTACTCCAACTAGCCATACAGCCTTTATTTTGATAGATTTAACTGGCCTAGAATTTTATTCAGTATCAGTCAGAATCTTTCCAATCAAAGGACTCATTCCTTTGCTTAACTACTTAGAAAAATGTTTTTCCTGAAATTGTAGATTACATACCCCATAATACATTGCATAAGAAACTTATAGCTTGGTGAAACACCAAGAGTATCATTTCAAAAGTGGTTAAAAAACACAACTGGGGCTTGTTAAACAGCAAAAGTGCTATTTTAACTCCAAGTGTCACATTTTCCTATAGTCAGCTCTGGCAGTATACAAGAGTTATTAGACGCTTAGATAGTTTGAGACAGTTCACTTATCTCCCAGTACTTGTCTTCAGGAGCCAAACATTTAAAATGCATTTGACTCATGTAAAAATGTTTATCCATTTAAAATACAGTGTCATTTTAACCAAAGCACTCTGGCGACAAATTGTTTAGATATAGCATAGTTAATAAACTGTGAGGTCCTCTGTGCATATACTTGAAAAGACCAGTACAGTTACCCAAGGATTGGCATTATAAAATGACTGTTAACAAACCTTAATTTGCTTAGTAGCTTAATAAATTTTCTCCAATATTCCTTTAGTAATTAGCTTCACTAACAATCATGTTAAAAGGACCTTCCTTATAGTATACTTAATCTCTGCTATGAAATCTTTGGTGTCTAGTTTGCAGGATGAAAAAAACAAACAAAAAAAACATTTTAGGCTCCATTGACACAACCCCCTGGTAATAAATCCATATGCAGGAATGGTGGCTGTTTTCAAGTAGAAGCATCACCAAAGGTGATGTCTGTCTATTAGGGCTTATAAACTATAACATAATAATAGATTTGAAATGGAGTGGCAAAGCCAGATAATTGTAGTGTTTTCTGTGTTAATATGCTGTTCATAATGGCCTCTGATTTTAAGGAGCCATTAAAAATGAAAGAAGGCATAACAGCTGTGGTTCCTAGTATACTCCTAATATTTCATATGTTCATCACATTTTATACAGTGTTGCCAGAAGAACAAGTGACAAGTTATATGTACAGCCGGACTGCCTCAGAAAGAAACTGGAGATAATCTGAATCATGTAGGTAGTGTTACAGAGACCCACCCAGAACTCACATAAACCCATGATGGGTCATATTTCTCTTATTACTCCCAAGAGTTTTCCCTTTCTGTTTTTAGCCCCTAAGGAGAATATTCACCTTTTATCTTTTGTGATAGGATCCTGTCAATAACCTCCTTTTTCCTATTTTTATGGGAAGTAGGCCCAACTTTGCCAAGAGAAAGTAGGGTTGTATACCATGCAGAGAAAATCATGGTAAATTAGCATTTCAATCCCGATTCCAAAGGACTTGAGAAATTTTGTTCCCTTAGAATTTTTTCAATAACATGTTTTAATAAATTTTCAGTAGAGCTAGAATAAATTTTCACTAGGGTGCTGTATAATAAATACCTGGTTTCTTTTGGGGGAACATTAATAGCAGAGCATTCTGAGAAGAAAAAGAAGGTAGTGTTTCCACTGTGTTCTTTTAATCAGATATTAAACAGGTAAGCCTCACGACCAAATGAAAGCCTTAAGCTGCATTTGTACAGAGACATAATACAGTCACAAATTGTTTTCATCTATATGTTGCTAAATTTTCAGCTTTATTAATTTGGTAATTGAAAGAGACAGACATATTAGTTTTGTTTTACATTGGCTTAGGGTTATAGAAAGAACTTCTGAGTCAGAAAGGACTTCAAAAATCACCTTGCTCAACCACCAATCTGAAATATAATTTAGAAGTTAAGTATTGTTAGAGTAGGCTAACAATTAGTATTGTGATCTCTCTCACTGTAGGTATTGTCCTTCAGTTGACATAGTTAAAAATCACATCAATATTTCTGCTGTGTCACCTTGTTTTCTTTTCTTGATGATGGTGACTGTTAACAGTTAATGTGATATACTATAAGATCTTTTTTTTCTAAAAATTCAATTGGATTATCAGTCATAAGAATTGAACCTCTGGCTCGGCGCCTGTGGCTCAATGAGCTAAGTCGCCAGCCACATACAACTGAGCTGGCGGGTTCAAATCCAGCCTGGGCCCGCCAAACAGCAATGACGGCTGCAACCAAAAAATGGCCAGGCGTTGTGGTGGGTGCCTGTGGTTGGGAGGCGGAGGCAGGAGACTCGCTTGAGGCCAGGAATTGGAGGTTGCTGTGAGCTGTGATGCCTCAGCACTCTATCCAGGGTGACAGCTTGAGGCTCTGTCTCAAAAAAAAAAAGAATTGAACCTCTTTTTAAAAAAAATCTCTGTTGAAGTTCATTTTGGTACCCTTAGTGTCCTTGGCCTATTATTCTGAATTATTTAGATTCTATGATCTAATATATTGTTGTCCTTCTTAGTCCACACTGGGTGGTGAAAGTCAACCAATTTTATAACCGTGTCTTTATGACACTTAAATTTCAGTGCTGCTAAATTTAACTCATTACTGTCCTATTAATGACGCCCATCTTTATGGGGTTTGATAGATTCTGGCTGACCATTACAAATTCTGTGTATTTATTTCCATTGGTGATTTTTATCTAGAACTGTAACAGAAATCAAACATTCTTCTTTTGTTTGTCTGTTTTTTTAATCTATAGATACATTTGGAAAGAGCTTTGAATCAATCTGTGGATATACTTAACATTATACTTTTCTTTGTAGCCATCCTATCCAATTGTTTTAAAAAGTAACTAGATATTCTCTATGGAGAAGTGTGGAACCCGTTGTTCTGCTACACAATAGTGAAATAATTGACCATTAAAATATACTTACCATAGATTTAGTTGTGATGTGGACATATTCATGGTAAGTCCCTTTGGATTATTCTAATATATGTGAATATAAAGTATTATGTAAAATAGATAAAAGATATACTATAAATGATAATTTTTATAATTGATATAGTATTTAAACCTAAACCGATGTGCTCAAATAATTAGCAAAAGAGGTAAATGAAAAACTTTCTATTATTTATACTAGATCTGTTGTATGTAGTAGTGTCCTAAATATGAAAATTTCAAATTGTGACATATATTTAAATTTTGAGTAGACACAGGATAAATTTATTTTTGAAATTATTGAAAATTCTGAATTGGTCAGGCTGTGAAATATGTGAAGTTTTGGTCATACTTATTTTTGTGCATTGACCATCACATTCCATTTTCCTTATACATCAAATGAAGGATTGGATCAAAATTGTCTTTGAAGGAGACTTTCAGTTTCAGCACATCAATGGATATATTGTTACACACTGTTGTACCACTGATGAGGGACTGTGCTCATTTAGGAATGGTTTGTACAAGTCAGGGCCTTGCCTAAGCAACCTTTAGTGGTTTTACTGCAATCTAAAATCACCTAAGTTCTTTATCTCAGAATATTAGCAAATGAGTAAAACTTACATAAAGCTAGCTCATTATGTAAATCTTGTAAAAGATTTATAAGCTTCCAAATATTTCTTATTAAAATATTCTTAGTCTTCTAAAATATTTCTTAGTCTTACTTAACTAGGAGAGTGGTTAGAGTTGGATTTCCCTAATTGTCAAACCATACAACCTAAGCTGTATCTCAATGGTTGATTGCTAAAGTTTTGTGGTACTTTTTCAGTGTTCAAAGTCTAAGATGATAGTACTCTTAAAGACAAGAAGAATCTACCTTGCATCTTTTCCTGCTATAATTTGTACATTGTATTCTTTTGTTCTAGATGTTTTTGTTGTTAACCTTTGAGCTTCATTGACCATACTTTCATTGATTTTAATTATGATAGCATGTATCTTTATAATGATTTTCATTCCTGTATATTTATTTTTATAATATATTCTTCATTACATACTTGAATTTTTTGTCATACTTGAATTAAGTCATTATTTTTTGTCATTCAACAGTATGCTCATTCTTAGTTCATTTATTATTTTGAACCAGTGGAATTATTTACGTATTTTTAATTTTCTGCAATCGTCAGTTTTTCAGCTCCCATCCCCATTTGGTCCTGTAACATGATGAAATTGCAAACGTGAGCCTGAATAATAAAAGATCCCTGATTGCTACACATACATTATAGTTCTTTAAAAGTCATTTCAGGTCATAGTGCTGCCAATTATGTTGATTACAAGCATTTAAGCTGTCACATATAAAGCTTTTCACTTCCTAGAGTTTCAGTTTCAAATCATGAAAACGGAATGCTCTGCAGTTGTCTGTGTACACAGCTCACTTTTCAGGTTTTGAAAGAAAGCTATACCTGTTATAAATTGAGATCACTCATAATTTCAGAGCTTAGATAAAGCCAGTGTACAGTTTTGGAGCAGTGATAGAATTTCACTATAAAATTTTAAAATGCGCATGTGTACATATATGTAGTAAGTGTCAAAACCATATCTTTTTTCTAATTTTTGGATATAGTGCACATCTCCAAATCCTTTAAATTTGTTTATCTAAACATCTTTTGGTGACCGATAGTTTGTGAAAGTCGAACATTTTCAGAAAGATAAAAGATTCTAATGGTACCCCCTCAAAATAAATAGTCCAAGAGTATTTGTAGACATAATAATACAATGCTACTATAGTAAAGGTTTGTTTAATTATTGAAGTTTTTCAAAGATCGTTTTCAGTAAAAGAGTAAGAGCTGGAAATAGTCACATACACCTGTAGTCCCAAATGGTTGGAAGGCTAAGGTAGGAGGATTGCTTAAGCCCAGGAGTCCAGGGCTATAGTTTGCTATGATCATGCCTGTGAATAGCCACTGCACTCTACCCTGGGCAATATAGTGAGACCCTCATCTCTTAGGGGAACAACCAAAACAACCAAGTAGAATCTTGACTCTTATACGTTACAAAATTTACCTATTTAAAAAATGCTACTGGCAGCGCCTGTAGCTCAGTGGGTAGGGCCCTGGCCACATACACCGAGGCTGGCAGGTTTGAACCCAGCCCAGGCCAGCTAAAACAACTGACAATGGCAGCAAAAAAATAGCCGGGCATTGTGGTGGGTACTTGTAGTCCCAGCTACTTGGGAGGATGAGGCAAGAGAATTGCTTAAGCCCAAGAGTTTGAGGTTGCTGTGAGCTGTGATGGTACAGCACTCTACTGAGGGCTGCATAGTGAGACTCTGTCTCAAAAAAAAAAAAAAAAAAGACTATCTTTTAAGTGTGTGAGTGCCAGGTGCTCCCTTGATATGATGTTGCTTGCTTATATTAGTTACAATTTTTCTTTTTTTTTTGAGACAGAGCCTCAAGCTGTCACCCTGGATAGAGTGCTGTGGCATCACAGCTCACAGCAACCTCCAACTCCAGGGCTCAAGCGATTCTTCTGCCTCCGCCTCCCAAGTAGCTGGGACTATAGGCACCTGCCACAACGCCGGGCCATTTTTTGGTTGCAGCCGTCATTGTTGTTTGGCGGGCCTCAGCTGGATTCGAACCCACCAGCTCAGGTGTATGTGGCTGGTGCCTTAGCCTGCTGAGCCACAGGCACCGAGCCATATTAGTTACAATTTTTAACTAAAGTAACTAACTTTTATTTCACATAAAAACATAGTGGGATAATTGTGATCTGCCTTTTCAGTGTTAGCATTTTAGCAGAGATCATGAATAAATCAATTGTCTACAGCCACACACATTTCTAATACAACTCAATAGAGTGGCAAGAATAAAAAAATTGATTAACATGACCCAAAGATAGAGGGTTCTCGATCAATTACAAAAATAAAAAGCAGCACCAGGCCTGGTGGCACATGCCTGTAATCCTAGCACTCTAGGAAGCCAAGGTGGGTGGATCACTTGAGCTCAGGCGTTCAAGACCAGTCTGAGCAAGAGAGAGACCCCCATCTCTAAAAATAGTCATGTATTATGGCGGATGCCTGTAATTCTAGCTACTTAGGAGGCTGAGGCAAGGAGATCATTTGAACCCAAGAGTTGACGCATAGCTAATTACTGTGAGCTATGAGGACATGGCACTCTACTAGGACCACAAAGTGAGACTCTGTCTCAAAATAAATAATAAATAAATAAAATTAAAAAAGTAAAAGGAAAATATTTAAATTATGGTTAGTGATTGTTTCATTATTCTTTCTTAATTAGAAATCACCTAGGTATTCAATGAATATCCATCCATTATCTCACAATCAGTCTAAAGTTTTATAAATTACTTAAAATCTTAGAAATTATGCTCAATCTTAATTAACATTATAATTATTGTGGAAATAAAGTTTATCATAATGTTGATTCCATTTGCTTAAACCATAAAGACAGACAAATACAAACCTCAACATAAAATAGAGATAATGCTAGCTTATTGGTTCAGTAAACCTGTGTGTATAAATACATATGTGTAGAATATTCCAAGTAGTGTTAAAATGTAGGCTCATACTTAACACTGATGAAGACAACACAACTGTTTCTATCAAGCCACAATTTATTAAACTAATCTGATCTGGTAAAGTTACATCTAAATTAAGTGCACTTGAGTTGGTTTATTTAAGAAATTTTTTTAATTTAGTATATTTAAAGTTTTAGAAATTTTATTTTCTGGGAACTTTAGGAACATTTCATTTTTATAAGCATTTGTATTCAATAAGCCTGTTAGAACAAAACTCCTTTAGTTTCAGAGACTCAGTAATCTCATTATTAATACCATCTGGAGGTAGGAAAACATTACACATAAACAATGAAAAGTTCAGACCTTTCTTAATTACACACCTTCAGACATACAGATAGAGAGTTTATAGCTTTAATTCTAAAATTTCACCCATTGGTCAAAAGTAAACAGAGAAACAAAAAAAGTTCTGATCCAAATTGCAAAAAGATTTCTGACTTTTAGAATTTTACATATAGGTCAAGAATGAACATAGAAACACAAAAACCATTTTACTGGTTCCCATAGCAAAATGCTATTCTTCCCAGTGGACATTCTTTTCTGAATCATTTGAGCTCAAAACAGACAATTAGACTAAAGACTACCAGACCATACTGTGCTTGGTGGCTCAGCCTGTAATCCTAGCACTCTGGGAGGCTGAGGCGGGTGGATTGCTTGAGCTCCAGAGTTTGAGACCAGCCTGAGCAAAAATGAGACCAGTCTCTACCAAAAATAGGAAAAAAAAAAAAATAGCTGAACATTGTGGTGTATATCCAAAAGTCCCAGTTACTCAGGAGGCTGAGACAAGAGGGATCACTTAAGCCCAGGAGTTTAGCTTGCTCTGAGCTGTGATGATGCCATGGCACTCTATCCAGGGCAACGAAGTGAGACTCTTATCTAAAAAAAAAAATAAAAAAAAAAGAAAGAAAAATTATAGCAGACCAGAATTTCTTTTGTTTCTTAAGTGTTTTAAGTGATAGAAATCTACACTTAATGTGTGGCACATTTTTTAAAGAAGCTTTTCTATGTTAAACTGTATGTTTGTAATTAGCATTTTCATTCTCATTGATAAATTCAACAGATGTGTGACAACCAGCTTCTCTTTTGAGTTCTGTGAATACAGCATGTAAAATAAAGTCTCTCTTTTCATGACACTTATAGTCAATCAGATTAATTCATAATACAGTAAATGATAACTATCTAAAGAAAAATAGGAACAGAGTTGAGCTTTCAACCAAGAATAACAGGGTCTGAATTTACTCTCCTATCAGAAACAAAACAACAACAAAAACTGACTAAAGAGACAGTGGTTCACAAGTCACTGGACATAAAATAATAAAAGATGGTGATTCCCTAGAGAAAGTAAATAAGCAGGGTGATCCCTGTGGCTGTCCTAGCTCACTGCCTAGAAAGATTTTTAGGCATCCATGTAAGTAGGGTACTAGGTGGAGAACCTACTGGACTTCATTAGAAGATGATACTGAGAACCTAGAAAGAACAAGGCAGCAGAAACCATAGAACATAGAAGTATAGAGGAGAGAGCTACACAGTGAAAGAACCCCAAAGATCTTCAGATGATAGTTGTTAGTTATTCAGCAAAGAGTCAATTAATTGTCTCATGTGTTTAAACAAACTACCTGAGGCAGGGGAAAGAACCATCCCAAAAGGATTAGAGGAAATAGTGCTTCACACACACACAGCCAGGAACAGTCCCCATTTCCACCATAGAGATTGGAAAACCACTTGATTCATGGGGGATTGAGTCAAGTATATTGCAGGGTCTTGCCTCAGTATTGAGAAATAATTAGCTCTTGATTAAAGAGTAGTCTCTCCCACATTTTTAAAAAATCCAATAGTATCAGACTATTTTCAAGTAACAACTGAATTTTAGAATGATTATGTGACTTCAGTGAAGAATTAATAGGTATGCAAGGAACCAGGAGAATATGACCCACCTAATGAGGAGAAAAGTAATCAATTAAAACTGACTCAGAACTGATAAAAATGTTAAAATTAGCAAACAATGATATTATAGAAAGTATAGTTATATTCAATATCTTCAAAAAGTTTAGTATAAGAGCAAAATGGAACTTCTAGAATAAATACTGTAAGGTATGAGATGTAAAATATATGGGATTAACAATAGATCAGATATTGCAGGAGAAAAGATTAATGAACTAAGTCAGAGCAATAGAAACTGCCTAAAATGGTAGGATTGCAAACTAATACAGGCTCTTTGGAAAGAAGTGTGGACAATCCTCAAAGAACTCAAAATAGACCTTCTATCTGATCCTGCAATCCTATTACTAGGTATCTATCCAGAAAAAAAAAAAAATCATTTTATCATAATGACATTTGCACTAGATTATTTATTGCAGCTCAGTTTACGATTGCCAAGATATGGAATCAATCCAAGTGCCCATCAACCCATGAATGGATTAAGAAACTGTGCTATATATGTACAATGGAATAAAAAGGTGGAGACTTTACATCTTTTGTATTAATCTGAATAGAGTTGGCAAACATTATCTTTAGTAAAGTATCACAAGAATGGAAAAGCAAGTATCCAGTGTATTCAAAAGTAATTGTGAAGCCAGTAGATGAATTTATATACATCCACACAAGAGAAAAACTCAACCTAATTCAAGTTGGGGAGATAGGGGAGGACAGAGAAGGGAAGGGGATTGGTGTGCTTTCACCTAACAGGCACAGTGTAAACGTGTACGGCTCTCCTCATTGGGGAGGAGCACAACAGGGACCTTACCTAACAAAAACAAGTATTTTAACCCAATATTAATCTGAAATAAAAAGAAACTGTCCTAAAAATAGCTGGGCATTGTGTGGCTGGCGCCTGTAGTCCCAGCTACTTGGGAGGCTGAGGCAGGAGAATTGCTTGAGTCTAAGAGTTTGAGGTTGCTGTGAGCTGTGATGCCATAGCACTCTACTGAGGATGACAAAGTGAGATTTTGTCTCATAAAAAAGAAAGAAAAGAAACTATCTAAAATAGAACCCAAAAAGAATAGAGAATTTAATCATTAAGCAAGACATCATTGATGTGAGGCAACTTTTATACAGCTGAATACATGTTGTTGTGATCTGAAAGGAGACAAAAAAAAAAAAAGAGGACAAAAATATTTGGAGAAATTGTATTGGAAAAAATTTCAAATTTGATCAAAACTATTAACTCAGATATCTAAATATAAGAAATGAAGAAGATTACACCAAGATTACATTGGAGTCAGAGTGCTCAAAGTCAATGAAAAAGGAAGAATCTTATAGATAACTCCAGGAATGGGGAAGTGAGAACATATAATTGTGCAGGAACAAATTTAAGAATGACAGCAGATTTCTTATCTGAAAAAATGCAGGCAGACACTGCAGTGACATCTTTATTGACAAACTGCTGCCAACCTAGAATTTTATACCCAGTAGATATATATTTCAAAAGATAATGATAATCCACAGGCTAGGAGGAAATATTTGCAAAGTGTTTGTCTGATAAGGGACTTGTATTCAGAATATATAAAGAAATCTCAATACTTAGTAATGAGAAATCAAATGATCAATTCAGAAATGGCAAAATATTTGAATATACAATCACTGAAGAAGCCATAAATTTAGCAAATTAGCACATGAAAAGATGCTGTGTATCTTTAGTCATTACAGAAAAGCAAATTAAAATTCCACTATATAACATTATACACCTATTAAAATGGCTAAAATGAAAATGACCATAACAAGCATTCATGAGGATATTGAAGAACTCGAATTCTTCTATACTGTGGATGGCAATATAAAAGGATACAATCATATATTCTGGTTTTCCAGATTATATAAACATTTCACCTTTTAAAATGGTCCAGTCTTCTAGGAAAACAATTTGGGATTTTCTTAAGTTAAATTTGTATTGTGTAATCAAGTCCTACCACTCCTAGATTTTTACCCAAAAGATAACACACGTCCATACAAAAACTTTACATGAATGTTTGTAATAGCTTTATTTGTAATGGCCAAAAATTGCAAATTGCCCAAATGTTCATTATCAGTTTATTAATGAATTGACGTATCCATACAATAGAATACTATAAGGAAGAAACAATGAGGTTTAATCGCAAAATAATTATGGTGAGTAGAAATACTGCAAAAAAGAGTGAATATGGGGAAAGGGGTGAGGGAGGGAAGGGGAGGGAGAGGGTGGGGGGAGAGATGATAAAGGGTGAGATCACACTTGTGGTGCATATGTGAAGGGTCAGGAGAAATCTTCTAAATACGGATCAAAATTGTTTTCACATAGTAAACGAGAAAATATCATGAATGTTATATTAATCAGGTGGATAAAAATATCTCCGATTGTATGGGAAGCCCGCACACTGTACTCCAAGACTGAATTATTGTACACAGTTATGACTCAATAAAAAAAATTTTAAAAAATTAAAAAAAAAAATTGCGCCCCCCGCGGGGGGTGGTGGGGGGGGGTGGGGGGGGGGGGGGGGGG
>CAUYRH010006954.1:0-24082 GCA_963574655.1 Perodicticus potto
TTTTTTTTTGAGACAGAGCCTCAAGCTGTCACCCTGGATAGAGTGCTGTGGCATCACAGCTCACAGCAACCTCCAATTCCTGGGCTCAAGTGAGTCTCCTGCCTCCGCCTCCCAAGTAGCTGGGATTACAGGCGCCCACCACAACGCCTGGCCATTTTTTGGTTGCAGCCGTCATTGCTGTTTGGTGGGCCCAGGCTGGATTCGAACCTGCCATTTCAGGTGTACGTGGCTGGCGCCTTAGCCTGTTGAGCCACAGGCGCCGAGCCACAATGGCCTACTTCTTAATTGCCAAATTTAGTGTATGCTTTTAAGTTCTTATCTTATGGGACCTATCTGTTTTGTATAGTTAAAGAAGCTAATGAAAGAAAATACACTTTTTAGGCAGAAAAATCTCATTAATATTTTGCATTCAGAGTAGTCTATTGCTTCTGTATAGCTTTATTACTTTAATAACTTCCTTTGGGAGAACTCCAAGGTTAGTTGTTTGTAAAACACCTTCCTTTTTTATAGCATAGTTCAGTCCCTGAAGTGTGCTGTAATACTTCTTAAAATTATAGACAGGAGATATTAAGGAAGTTGTAACCATCTTTAGAGTTGAGGATTACATGCAATGTACCAGATTGTCTAAGTAAGTAATATTTTGGCAGAATTTATCAAAAGGGAAATTTTTCTACTTAAGAACATGTTCTTATTATACGTGTTTATGCTCAGTAAAAAATTTCTTCTAGAAGATATACTCCAGGAGTTTAACAAACAATAAAATTGCTTTATACAAAAGGAAAAAGGCTTGAACTTGTCACCGTGAAGATTCAAAATAGTGGCTTTAGGAAGTCTGCTGCTTTGATTATTTATGGGTAATGGTTATGATCAAAAAGATTTCCAAATGTTTTTTTTTTGTGTGTGTGTGTGTGTTTTTTTTTTTTTTTTGAGACAGAGCCTCAAGCTGTCTGTTGCCCTAGGTAGAGTGCTGTGGCATCATAGCTCACGGCAACCTCCAATTCCTGGGCTCAAGTGAGTCTCCTGCCTCAGCCTCCCAAGTAGCTGGGACTACAGGCGCCCGCCACAACACCCGGCCATTTTTTGGTTGCAGCCATCATTGTTGTTTGGCAGGCCCAGGCTGGATTTGAACCCGCCAGCTCAGGTATACGTGGCTGGCACTTTAGCCCATTTAGCCACAGGCGCCGAGCCTAAATGTTTTGTCTGTTATTTTTCTATTGTCCTTTCTAGGTAACACTATTTATTCATCAACCTGTTGGCTTATAATGCACATTTTTTTAAGTCTCAATAGAAACAAGCAAAACAAACATTACCGTTTTGACCTCTTTGAAATAAAAATATAACACTTCTTTGTAATCTGATTATTTTCTCAGAATGTCTCATCATAAATAAATATATATTTTCCTTCATAGTTCCTAATATATAATTATGACAAATAATGGTATATCAGTCTTTATTAATTCATCATGACTGACTCCCTACTAGAATGTAAGCCCCATAAGACAGGGAATGTTAATTTAGTCGTCAAACTGTCCTCAGTGGCTAGAAGATACTTAATGTACAGTGGGGCTTCAATTAATGCTTGTTGACTGGAAGGAAAGGGAAAAATTCAAGGAAGAAAAGATATCAATGTCTTTGTATGGAAACTGAATACTTAACAAAAACAATTTCAAGTGTGCTGGAAAAATCTAGGAAGTAGGCTGGGCACAGTGGCTCACGCCTATAATCCTAGCACTCTGGGCTTAAGCAATTCTCTTGCCTCAGCCTCCCAAGTAGATAGGACTACAGGCGCCCACCACAACGCCCAGCTATTTTTTTGTTGGAGTTGTCGTTGTTGTTTAGCTGTCCCTGGCCGGGTTTGAACCCTCCAGCCCTGGTGTATGTGACCAGCACCCTACCCACTGAGCTACGAGCACCACCCTAGGCTGATTATTTCAGTTCACTCATTCAGTCTGCTGCTTTGATTATTTATGGGTAATGGTTATGATCAAAAAGATTTCTAATTGTTTTGTCTGTTATTTTTCTATTGTCCTTTCTAGGTAACAATATTTATATATCACTCTAGGATGAGATTGGTTTTAATATGATTCAGTTTACCATTGCTTCTCCTCTTTTACTTGACTTGCTTCTCCCAGACTTGATATTATGAAGGTCTTTGAAGGCCTTGCCTCCTCAATCCTAGAATAGTGATGTTGATCTAGCTCTGCTCTCTTAAGTTTCCTAGTCATGAAACTTTAGCTCTGGTGAATGTCTTCAAGAAGAGACTTGGCCTGCTTGTGGCATGCCCTCTCCCCTCAGCTAGTCTTTGTTCCTCACCATCACAAATCCATATTTGTGACATTTTCACTCCACATTTTCTAATTTTGGACCTAGTTCCCCACCTTTCCTTGCAGTTCCTTGAATTCAGGAAATGTTTCCTGGGAAATCCAGGTTGAGATTCCTTAAGTTTTCAAATTTTTGCTCGAGTCTCATGAACTTCCAAAAGCTTTGCTAGTTTTTCCCTTCCCCATCAGAGGTCCTCTGCTTGAGCCAAGCTTGAATTTTTAAAAATATATGTGGCTTCTTTAGTTGTCACAGGAGAGAACTATTTGGCCTCTACTCTTCTTCGTCCATTACTCTCAAGGTATAATCCAAACATGACCTTTCTGGTTCCTTCCTATTTACACAGCACTCATTATTTTTCTTTCTAGTTTTCCATCTCTGTACTTGGCCTGAATTCTTGAATGAATTACCATCTTTCTTTGTAGTGTTAAAAAAAAATATGTTAATAAAAAATGGTTAATAAAAAAAAAATATCTGAAACACATATCTATATCCTCCCCTTCATCTATATAACTCACATTTATCTTTTCAACCTCAGTTTAGAAATGCAGTGTTACCTGGCACCGCCTTCCCTCACCATACACACCTGAACATGATGAGCAAGATGTCCTCTTTTTAGCTCCCATAGAACTTTTTTTTTGAGACAGAATATCACTCTGTTGCCTAGACTAGAATGCCATGGCCTCAGCCTAGCTCATAGCAGCCTCAAACTCCTGCATCCAAGTGTTCAAGTGATATTCCTGTCTCAGCCTCCTGCTTAGCTGGGACTACAGGTGCCCACCATGACACTTGGCTTATTTTTCTATTTTTCGTAGAGAGGGGGTCTCCCTCTTGCTCAGGGTGGTCTCCAACTCCGGAGCTCAAGGAATCCACCTGCCTTGGCTGTCCAGAGTACTAGGATAACAAGCGTGAACCACCATCCTTGGTCTCATAGAACTCTTAATATCACTGATTCCATCATTTATCCTGCTACATGATAATAGCTCACCTACTAGCTTGTCTTTATCTCTGACCAGGCTCTGGAAAAAGTTTCTCTCTCTACCTCTGTTCTGTGCTGTATTCCTATCTGGGAGCATAGTGCTCAGTATATAATAGACATTCTGTTCAGACGGAACCCTAAAATGTTAAATTAATATTTAAAAGCATTATGAACTAGGAGGAAATCTGAAGAGGAAACAATCTATAAAAATCAAAATACTCGGCTCGGCGCCTGTGGCTCAAGCGGCTAAGGCGCCAGCCACGTACAACCTGAGCTGGTGGGTTCGAATCCAGCCCGGGCCCGCCAAACAACAATGATGGCTGCAATCAAAAAATGGCCGGGCGTTGTGGCGGACGCCTGTAGTCCCAGCTACTTGGGAGGCGGAGGCAGGAGACTCGCTTGAGCCCAGGAATTGGAGGTTGCTGTGAGCTGGATGCCACAGCACTCTATCCAGGGTGACAGCTTGAGGCTCTGTCTCAAAAAAAAAAAAAAAATCAAAATACTCTTTATTTAAAAAAGTAATAAGTCCTTATAAGTTAAACAAGGTCCCATTATGAAGTACTTTTAGAAAACAAGTATGTGTACATGTTAAATAGGGACGTGAAAAGATGGTTGCAAAAATGTTATGAGGATTAACATAGGATGGTAAGTTATTAAGTAATTTTTAGTTTACTTACACTTGTTTGCAGTGAACATTTTCATATCATCAGCTATAGAATCCAAAGCAATTTAATTGAGGTAAAAGATTTGTGACTACAATATTTAATGCTCCATAAATATTTGTTGAATGAAAATCAGTCCAGTCATTATTGAAGTAGATATGCTGGTCAGAGTTAAAGAATAAAATGAGATAAAAAGGATTCACAGAATAAATCCCCAGTTTACTTTGTATATCTGGGTAAATACCAAGTGGATCAGACAATTCAAATTAAAATATGAAACCATAACAAGTACTAGAAGAAAAGATAAGTGAATAGACTAGGAATGGGGAAAACTTTTCTAACTAATTCAGTATTTTTTTTTCTTTTTTTTTTTTTGACAGAGCCACAGAGCCTCAAGTTGTCACCCTGGGTAGAGGCTGTGGCATCACAGCTCACAGCAACCTCTAATTCCTGGGCTCAAGTGAGTCTCCTGCCTCCACCTCCCAAGTAGCTGGGACTACAGGTGCCCGCCACAACGCCCAGCCATTTTTTTTTGGTTGCAGCCATCATTGTTGTTTGGCGGGCCCGGGGCTGGATTCGAACCCGCCAGCTCAGGTGTACGTGGCTGGCGCCTTAGCCGCTTGAGCCACAGGCGCCAAGCCTAACTAATTCAATATTGAGAGGCAATGGTGAAAAAAAAATTAAGCACAATAAAAAGACAAATGAAAAACTAGAAAACAATTATAATTTACATTGAATATAAAGGCTTAATATCCCTAGTATGTAAAAAGCTTCAAAAACTGAGGGGGAAAAGCCAACAACCCCTTGTGGGAAAAATATGGATATCTCTTAAATATTTGGGAAAAAATGCTCAATATCACCTAAAAACAGAGAAATGCAGAATACAAGTACAGAAAGACATCATTTTTCATCTGTCAAATTAGCAAAAATAAAAAGAAAATTTGATAACATGCTATATTAGTGAGCTTGCAGAGAAACATTTTCACACATTATTAATTACTGTACAAACCTTATAGAGGGAGTTTGTGAGTTCCTAACAAAAATATATAAGCATTTATTCTTCTACCCAGCAATTCTAATTCTAAACATCTATTTTGTAGATGCACTGGCAAAAATATGAAAAGACACGTTCTCAGGGCTGTTCCTTGCATCATTATGTTTAATAACAAAAAATGGAAATAACCCAAATGTTTATTACGAGAGGATTAAACTGTGGTACATCTATAGGATGGAATATCATGAAGCCATAAAAATAAGTGAGAAGAAAATGGAATGAGGAATATCTTTTTATAGTGCTACGGAGAAGTCGTCAAGAAACAAGTATGTTAAATTTTAAAAAGGGCATAAATATGCGTAGACGAGGCCTATAATTCTAGGACTTTGGAAGGCCAAGGCAGGGGGGTCGCTTGAGGCCATTAGTTTGAGACCAGCCAGTACAATATGGAGACCCTGTCTCTACAAAAACTGAAAATTAAAAAACTAAATTATCTAGGTATGGTGGTGCATACTTGGGGGGCTGAGGCAAGAAGGATCATCTGACCCCAGGAGTTTGAGGTTACAGGGAGCTATGATGACAGCAGTGCTTTCTGGCCTGGCAACAGAGGGAGACTCTTTCTCAAGAAAAAAAAAAAAAAAAAAAAAAAAGGACAGAAGGACAGTGTGCTTTTGTTTACCTGAGAAAGAGGATGACATACATGTATAATTTGCTTATATTTTTTTAATTGAAGAATAAACTATAAAATTCAGCAAAATAGTTACTAAAACTGGGGATAGTACATGAGTATGAAGAATACATTGGGGGAAACAGATAAAAAAGGGTTTTTTGAATATTCTTTGTGGTGTAGATTTAAGTTTGAAGCCATATGAATATTTTATATAATTATAAAACAATTCAAATGAAAGAAAAAAATTCCGAAAACTCAAGAATAAAACGAAATAATTGGATGGAAATTTGTGGCATAATCACACAGAAAGGAACTCTTTTGTTCTTTTCTTCACTTACTCATTTGACTACTTTGCTTTTAAACTCAGTGATTTGTTTCTGCATCGTTATGGGATGTACCTAAAGGACAACAAGAACTGGCCCCAAAACCCAGAAACTCTTTTTAATAATCAAGATATTGATGGTAGTATTAGTAGTAATATTTTTAGACTTTTGTGTGTATGGTATGGGATAAAGTGAATGACTAATAATGTTGACATCATAGTGAATCAGGATTTTCAGTATGAAAGGAGATATAAAGTGGGTGAGATCAAAGTGAACTGATGATGTTTTTCTTTCTTTAAAAAATATAATTGGTTTTATTTACATTTCATAGGTAGGCCACTGAAAAGGCCCAGAAATAATGGCTATTGTAGTAGTACTGAACTCTAACACTCATGTTGTTGTCTTTTAAGCGTGATTTCCTATTAAAAGATACCAAGATTTCTTGAAGAAATGGCTAATTCCAGGTCTGGTGCAGGAAATGTACAGGATAATTCTGTAACCCTTTATGCTAGAAAACAAGGAAGTTATCGAAGACGACTAGGGTTATGTTGGAAGGAGTCAGGAAGCGATTTGAATGGGCATCTACCATTTTAGCATCAGGAAGGATAACAATTGCAAGCGATTGCAACCGATCACAACATCTCAATCCGTGAGTTCATGATGACATGAAGAAATATTTATTGGTTGGTTTCTGTTGGTGCTGTTATGGAACTTTGAAAACTAGAAAGAGAATACTATCAAAAATTTTTCTGCTTTTCCTGAACAAATGGTACCTCAGAGAAACCAAGTAATTGATGAGAAAAATTTTTGTCACCTCCAATAAATGCGAAAGGTATGTTAGAATCTCTTCATTTTATAATCACAAAAGATTTAGTGGATGTATGCAATCGTCTGGGCAAAAAGTATAAAACCTGGAATCTGATCAAATTCTTGCCTATGTCAGTGATCTTCAACTTGGTTGTACTTTAGAATTACTTGGACAGTTTAAAAATCCTAGAGCCTAGACTGCAATTACATTAGAGTCTTAGACCTAAACATAAGGCTTTGTAAGTTATTTCAAAGTGACAAGAGCTGTTTTAGATCCAACTGGATTTTGTAAGAAATAACAGGGATCAGAGGATGCAATCAGCAAAATTCAGACTAAGGGAATCTATAGGACAAATGACCTTAAATAATAAAATGAAATCAAAGAGAGGAATTGTAGATTAGGCTTGATAATCTATCAGCTAATTATAATATGTGGACTGTTCATGGATACTAAATCAAATACACCATTAAAAAAGTCCTAAGCCAATCAGGCAAATGTGATCACTGTTAGTTTTATAAAGTAGATGAGAGAACTGTGTGTTTTTTTTTTTTTTTAAGAAAATTATTCCCATTGGAGATATTTGCTGAATATTTATGGGTGAAATGATAGAATGTTTAGTATTTGTGTCAAAATAACTGCTGGTGATGGAAGGGATTAGCCAGATACAGATAAAATATTGAATTAGTAAGTGCTGAAACTAACTGATGGATACTTAAAGGTTAATTATACTATTCTCTGTACATTACATGTTTGAAATATATAATAACTATATTTTTAAAATTTCAAAGAAAGCATTTAAGGCAGACAAAGTAAGTCAGCATAGAAGAATAGGCAAAAAATCAGAGAAGTGGAAAACCCAGGAGAGAATATGGTCATGGAGAGTATTTCTCAAAGGAGCAGATGATCAACAGAGATCAAACGAAAGGAAATCAGAAAAGTACCCACTGTTTTTGGCAATTGGAATGATATAAGACTGTTACCAGAATAGTTTCAGCTGCCCTATAGCTGAAAGGAAGAGATAAGGAAACGTGTATAGACTGTTTAGCACAAAGAGCAGCAGGACAGTGGCTTCAAGTGAAGCGTTTGTAGGGTCAAGGGGGAGGGTGTTGCCATATTATTTGTATTTGGGGGTTTAAATATGATGAAAAAGTATGTTCAGGCATTTTTTTTTGTTGATCTTGGAAGGGAGCCAGGAGAAAGCAGGAAGCTAAAAATACAAAAGAGAATAGAAGCGTTAAGGGAAATATGGAATGGAAGGCAGAAATTGAGGAATTTGTTTTGTGTAGAATGGATATGTGCTTATGTCAAGAAAGTTGACAATTAGAACATGGAAGTGGAGGGTAGAAAACTTAAAGGATTCTTTTTTAGCAACCTTTATTTTTTCTGTGAGATAGGGAAGGTGGTCATTTTCATGTCATAAATGGATTGAAGTTTATTGAGTTGGAAGATAGGAAGAGACTGTGTGTGGGGGAAGGATTGTGATATAGACTACATTTTAATATCCATTAATCTTGGCTCACGCCTATAATCCTAGCACTCTAAGAAGCCAAGATGGGTGGATTGCTTGAATTCACTGGTTTGAGACCAGCTGGAGCAAGATTGAGATCCTGTCTCTACTAAAAACAGAAAAACTAGCTGTGCATTGTGGCGAATGCCTGTAATCCCAGCTACTTGGGAGGCTGAGGCAAGGGAATCACTTGAGCCCAGGATTTGAGGTTGCCGTAAGCTATGATGACACCTCGATACTCCATCCATGACAACAAAGTGAGACTCTGTCTTTTAAAAAAAAAAAAATCCATTGATCTTAAATGTGATTTCTCTGAGTTTTAAAAAATTTTGTTTCTAACCTGGTTTCAGTTTTATTAAGTTATTATAGTAAGTAAGGAACGTTAAACCACAAGATTTATTACTTCTCAAAACATATTGTAATTAGCTTTTGCTCGTGTAAATTTTTATTTGTTTTTAATATATTTCTTGGACTGTAGATGTCCAGAACTTAGAAGGAATTATGACCATGTCAGTGATTAAAGCAGGAAGAGTAATGAGCAAAATTTATTAACTTGGGGCAATTGACTTACCTGTATTTAATTCTGGTACTCTTATTTTATGTCTGAATTATTTTTATAGTGTAGTTGGGATTTTTTTCCAATAATACTTTGGAAAATTGTAATTGTAAAGTTGATTTTATATTGTCATTGTTTTATATCAGGAAGAGTAATATAGTCTCTGGTATATTGGTATTACCTATTTGAAAAGTAGCTGTTTATAAGACTATGGCCCTCAACATTTGACTTTTATATAGTTTGCATTGATGAGAATGAAGTGTTATTTATTTACTGTGATGGGCAGATTCTAAGATGACTCCCAATGGCATCTGTCTTCCAGTATTTGTACCCTTGTATAACTTCTTGAGTGCAGGCAGAACTTGCTTCTAACCTGTAGTACATACAAAGGGGTATCCCTCCTGTGGTTAGCGTGCATAAGATTTTAAGCTTCACCTTGCTAGCATACTCTCTCTATTGCCTTCTTGGCTTGCATGTTTTGATGAAACAAGCAGCAGTATTGTAGAGGTCCACTTGGCAAGTTCGTTTTGTAGTCAACAGCAAGCCAGGAACTGAGGCTTGCTGACAACCATAAGAGCTTGGAATCAGATCTTACCGCAGTTGAACCTTTAGATGAGACTCTACCCACAGCACATACCATAATGACAGCCTTGTGAGAGATTCTGAAGCAGAGGACACAGCTAAACCATGCCCGGGTTCCCAGTTCACGGAAATTATGAGATGAAAATGTTTGGAGTGGGATTTACGCAGATGGAATTGAGGGTACCTGTCGATCATTTAGTAACATCCTACACCTCCTGAGAGCCCTCAGTCTGTGTGTCCCCACTTCCAGAGACAGACTCATTCCGTTTCATAGTAAAGAGATGCTTGTGTGAGATTGTTCCTGTGGTCACTCTGTCCTGTTGACTCTGCTGGTGATTTTCCCTCCTAAGGAACCAGAGAACCAGGAGGCTGGCCTTGACACTTTGGTGTATCTGCTCATTCTTCAGCCAAGAGCACACCAAGGATTTGAGGGCAGACTGCCACCCTGTCAAAAGGAAGATCCGGGGGTGGGGGTGGGGGGAATAATGTGATGAAGAATAATAAAATACATGTATTTAAAAAAAAAAAAAGGAAGATCCACAGAAAGCAGAAAGAAGGGAAGATTTTGGTTGGTGAACCTTATTCTAAGGGCAGAAAAAAAACCTGCAAACATGTAACTAAATGAAAAGAATTAAGCACTTATCCTTTTTTTTTTCTGGTAGGAACTGATTTCAGGGTGAACAGATAGCCCCAGCTGATGAGGAAAAGCTCTGCCGGAAGAATGCCAGCAAATAAATACAGAAAGAATAATACAATAAGGGAAGCAATTTTTTGGAAGCCCCAGTGAAATTGTTGAGTCAGGCAAAAATTTTCAATTGGTGTTTAAAAACTGTTTAGTAAATGTCTGTTGGTGAGCTAGATACTAGTATAATGCTAAAGCAACACATCACAGACAGCTTTCCAGTGACAAGGAGAGAAAGAAACCATGCAATCAAAGTGTGAAACTGTCAGCACCTTCATATCTGGGGGTCATAAGTCAACCGTATATGATGCTTCCTCTGGTGTAACTCCATGGAGCATACAATGTAGCTTATGGCATGTTCTAGTCAAAGATATTTAACTTGAACATTTAGTACAGATATAGCTTTTATTTGTGCACGTACCTCCTATGAAAAACAGGAAATGGAGGAACGAATTTCACAATACTATAAGGAAGCAACCAGGCAAATCCAGAGGGTAGGATATTCTGCAAGATAACTGACCTGGCCTCTTCAGTAGGTCAAACTCGTGGAAAAAGGACTGTGCTTTGTTCAAAGAGACTAAAGGGACATCACAAGATGTAAAGTGTGGGTCCTGGATTTGATATCGATGAGGAAAAGCTAGCTGTGAAGAACATTTTTTAAACAAAAGGGGAAATTTAAATATGGATTAAGTGTTAGAAATGAAAACTTACAGAAATAGAAAGGTGACTGAAAAAGAAGTTTGCAAAGATCATATCTAGTACTACATCATTTAGTTAAAACATTATATATTAAGTATTAGCATAGAGAAAGTGGCTTTTAGCAATAGTATATTCTCCTTTTTGTTGAGGTAGAATTTGCCCTTATAGAGTGGACCATTCAGAGGATTTTTGGATAGCCACAAGTTGCTCCACCATCTCCACTGTATAATTCCAAAGTGTTCTCATCACTTCAAAAAAGAAGCCTCATGTCCATTAGTTGTTACCCATCTCCCCTTTCCCCACTCCTGGAAATTTAATCTACTTTCTCAGTGGCTCATGCCTGTAATCCTAGCACTCTGGGAGGCTGAGACGGGTGGATTACCTAAGCTCACAGGTTCGAGACCAGCCTGAGCCAGAGCAAGACCTCATCTCTAAAAATAGCCGAGTGTTGTTTTGCCACGACATTCCACTGAGGGCAACAAAGTGAGACTCTGTCTCAAAAAAAAAAATCTGTCTATCTCTGTGAATTTGCCAATTATGGACATTACATGCACATGTACATGGAATCACATAATATGTGGCCTTATGTGTTTGTCTTCTTTCACTTAGCATGATGTTTTGAAAATTCATCTGTGTGGTAGCATGAGTCATTACATCATTCCTTTTAATGGCTGAATAAATATTGTATTGTATGGATACATTAAAAAAAAGAAAATGTCATTAAAGTAAGCACTTATGTTTATAGTGATTTATTTCATGGCAATAGATAACTAATACAATTATGAAACAAAATAATTCCAAGACATCCTGAAGTCAATAGATTACTGGCTTCTTTTACATTCATAGCCTGGGTGGTTTAGGTGCAAGGCTGGACATTTTATTGGGAACTGGACCCCAGTGAGGAAAAGGAATCAGCTACAAGTAGGTAGCAATCTACCAACAAAGGAGGGACCTAAGCTGGCTATGAAAGTTGATTCTCTCAGGCTAAGTCCTCCAAAGTACATGCAAGTTATGACCCACATCTACTAGGATAATTTACTCTGATTCCTTTGTATTTGCTGTTTTTCCAGCTGAATCATTCTTTCTTCAAAATCCAAATGGTTCATGTTCTTGCTTCATTCAGAGGCCCTTTTGATCCCTATTTATTCTCTAACCTCGCTTTACTTTTCTTCAAAGCACTTAGCATTTCCTCATATCACGTTACAAAGTGATTTGCTTATTGTCCTCCTTCTCCGGAGTATAAGTTCCATATGGATGAGAACGTGCCAATTTTGTTCACTGCTGCATTTCCAGCATTTACAATAGTACTTGGCATGTAATAGATGGTCAGCGAATCCTTTCAGGTAGATTTGGCACTGCTTGGTATTTGGGCACCTGAAGGTTGGTGGGAGTTTTAAGGAATGCTGCCAGTTCTTGGCCAGATCTAGGTCAGTGACCTAGAGGTGAAGGATTTAGTCCTTCCACTGGGAGATGCAGGAGCAGAAGCATCATGTAGGCTGAGGTTTAAGCACAACTAAGGCAAGAGCAGTGAGTGCTGTAGCTCTGGAATGAAGCTGACATTCGGCTGTCCTCTGAACCCTTAAACCAGGAATCTAGAGGTAATGAGGCCATTAAGACAAAGCTATTAGAATCTGGGGAAATGACATAATTATAAATCCCTCTTTATTCTACTTTAAGTTCATTTGTTTATTCAATAAGTCAGTGCCTACTATTAATGTAAATAGATACAAAGATAAGTAAGTCAAATACTACTTAGTATCTCCACTCTAATTTAACTTAACATTTTAAAGGTAAGAAGGATAGACCGTCAATACAAACTAGTAACAACTTACAGTGTTCATTCAGTTCTAGGAAGAAAGTAAAAGGTACTGCAACAGAGGTGATAAGAGAGAAAATGAGCACACCGGACTATTTATATCCTTTCATCTCTATGTGAATTAGGTCAAGGTCTGGCATGGGTCTTAGCCTACAAATTTTTGAAGCTACAGGGGTTCATTTCTTACTGCAGTGAATTCAAGAAGACAGAGATAGTGAAATAAAATCAAAGCTAGACTTTCTTAGTCAGAGGGTTTTTCTTCCAGACCTATTACCTGGCAAGAAAATTTGCATATGATTATCTTCTAATTTATGAAATATTATTTTAATAGTAATTGTTTAATATGAATTTTATCTCCATGTACATGCCTGCATTGTAATCACTAGTGATTAATTTAAAAAGAACAATAGTGGCTTGGCGCCTGTGGCTCAGCGGGCTAAAGCGCCAGCCAGGTACACCTGAGCTGGCGGGTTCGAATCCAGCCCGGGCCCGCCAAACAGCATTGACGGCTGCAACCAAAAAAATGGCCGGGCATTGTGGCGGGCGCCTGTAGTCCCAACTACTTGGGAGGTGGAGGCAGGAGACTCAGTTGAGCCCAGGAATTGGAGGTTGCTGTGAACTGTGATGTCACAGCACTCTATCCAGGGTGATAGCTTGAGGCTCTGTCTCAAAAAAAAAAAAAAACCAAAAGAACAATAGTTTGCACAAGAGGGATAATCTGAATAATGAATTCTCAAGAATCTGGAAATTAACAACTTAGAATTTTCTGCCTATAAATGATTTGTTAGATTAAGATGTACAATGGATGTCATATAAATATTTATAAAACAGTTTATTATGATCAAATTGCACAAGCAATGTACATACTTTAAGGGAAATTAAGGTAGATCTTAGCTTCAAGATTTAAATATGCAGTATTTATTTGTAAGCTTTCAATGTAGTTGCAGCCAGGCACAGTGGCTCACACCTGTAATCCTAGAACTTTGCGAGGCCAAGGCAGGTGGGTTTTTTAAGCTCAGAAGTTTGAGACCAACCTGAACAAGAGCGAGACCCTGTTTCTACTAAAAAAGTAGAAAAACTAGCCAAGTGTGCTGGCACAGGCTGGTAAGTCCTAGCTACTTGGGAGGCTGAGGCAAGAAGGATTGCTTGAGACCAGGAGTTTGAGGTTTCTGTGAGCTATAATGATGCCATGGCACTGTATCCAGGGCGAAAGACTGAGACTCTGTCTCAAATAAATAAATAAATATATTTGACTTGAGTAGTTTACAGTTAATCACATTTACTGAGATAATATGGGCAAAGTTTGACTATCTAAAGATCTCGACTATGATTTGTTTTATATAGATAAGATTTCAAGGAAAGTGATATCACCTTTTAAAAAACAAAACTTGCTTCATTCTATTATTCAAGAAATATTTACTTAATTTCCACTATTCCAGGCAATGGGCTAAGTACATTGAGAAACCAGGCATTGCCCTTGTCCTCATGAAGTTTACAGTCAAGTAGGAGAAACATACTTCAAACAAATAAGTTTAAAAAATTGTGATAAATATAAGGAAATTAAAGAATAGATTGTTGGGAGAGAATATTAAAGGAATATTATTTTGATTGAGGGAGTTCAAGAACTCTAACTCTGAAGGATCAGAGATTTTATCTTACTTTATTTTATTTATTTATTTATTTATTTATTTATTTATTTATTTATTTATTTATTTATTTTTGTAGAGACAGAATCTCACTTTATCGCCCTCTATAGAGTGCTGTGGCTTCAACTCCTGGGCTTAGGCAATTCTCTTGCCTCAGCCTCCGGAGTAGCTGGGACTACAGGCGCCTGCCACAACGCCTGGCTATTTTTTCGTTTTGCAGTTCGGCCGAGGCCAGGTTTGAACCCGTCACCTTCAATATATGGGGCCGGCGCCCTACTCACTGAGCCACAGGCACCGCCCTTATTTTAAAAAGTCCAACCTGCCATAAATTTATGAATATTGCCAGAAGACCTGAGACTCCGGGATTAGAGAAAAGGAACTTTATTAATCACAGCACAGCAAGAAGCATAAGTGTCAACATATTGTCTGTTGGCTCCCCATGCGTTGGATGTCAAGACATGGGCCCACATGGACGATATATGCTGTGAGTTTGCATCATAGGTAAGGAATCTTGAGCTTGGAGAAACTACTACTTGTATAGTGAACAATAAGTATAACTGCTGTCTGTTTGCAGGAAGATATTACCTGGTTGCTTGCTGCAAATACCAAGAGCAACCAGGGTTTTACCTTATTGGCAGGCCCATTAATATTGGGGGCCATGGTTGACTGCTTCTTCATCAGAAGAACAGGGAGGTCAAAGAAATTCTGAGATTTCTATTTAAAATAGCTTCACTGGTATATAATTGCTATAAAATAAGCAGCACATATTTGAAATATACAATATGATAAGTTTTGACTTATTAGCATATCCGTGAAATCATTACAACAGCCAAGATCAATTAGCATATCCATCACCCCCAAAAGTTTCCTTGTACCATTTCGTAATTACTCTCTCCGCCATCTCCGTACCCAGTCCCTAGGCAAATACTCTTCTCCTTTTTGTCATTGTATGATAAAAATGTTTGTATCTCCTAGAATTCTGTGTAAACTCAACGGCATAACATGTGTTATATATTCTTACTTGTTTGGCTTCTTTCATGCAGCATTATTTTATCAAGATTCATTCATATTATAGTGTGGTTTTGTTGCTGAGTGCTAGTACATTATATGGATATGTTATAGTTTGTTTATATATTGGCCTGTTGCTGGATTTGGGGTTATTGCCGGTTTTTTGCTGTTGCCAATAAAGGTGCTTTGAATATTGTTAACCAAAGTTTTTATATGGGCAATTACTATTATTTTTATTGTATAAATATTTGAGAATAGAATGGTTTAACCAACTGGTGGGTATATCTTTAACATTTTAAGGAAATGCTAACCTCTTACAAAATGATTATATAATTTTTCCTTTCCCCGAACAGTGTATAGGAATTTTAGTTGCCCTGTCCTCACCAACATTCGATATAGTCACTCTTTTTAATTTTAGCTATTTGAATAATTACACAGTTGCATCTCATTGTGATTTTACTTTGCATTTTCTTATTGACTAAAGATGTTGAGTGTTTTTTCATGTACTTATTTGACACTCATATACCTTCTTTGGTAAAATTTCCATTTTTTAAATTTAGGTTGTTTTCTTATTATTGAGATTTGAGAGTTTTTTTTATAAATTCTAGATAAATGTTTTCTTTAGACAAATGGGAAATTCATTTTCCCTCTTTGGGGCTTGTCTTTTCATTCTCTTAGAAGTGTCTTGAAGAGAAAATACTTTTAATTTAGATGATATCCTGCCTATCAATTTATTCTTTTAGGGGTTATACTTTTGGTTTTATATCATGTCTAAAACAAGGAAAGAAAAGTTTCTTCATATGTTTTCTTTTAGAAGATTTGATTCTCGGCCAGGCATGATGGCGCATACCTATTATGCTAGTATGATCCTAGCATTCTGGGAGGCTGAGGTGGGCAGATTGCCTGAGCTCAGGAGTTTGAGACCAGCCTGAGCAAGAGCGAGACCCTGTCTCTACTAAAAATAGAAAAACCAGCTGGGTATTGTGGCGGGTGCCTATAGTCCCAGCTGCTTAGGAGGCTGAGGTAAGAGCATCGCTTGAGCCCAAGAGTTTGAGGTTGCTATGAGCTATGAAGCCATGGTACTCTATCCAGGGTGACAGAGTGAGACAATCTCTGAAGAAAAAAAGAAAAAAAAGAGATTTTATTCTTTTGAATTAATTTTTTGTATAAGGTGCAGGATATGGATTAAAGGGCTTTTTATGCATATAGATTTTCATTGTTATAGTACAGTTTCTTGAAATGTACCCTCTGTCCACTAAATTGCTTCTGACCTTTGTCAAAATTCAGTTTCTCAAATATTCATTGGCAGAATATTTTGGGCTCTTTGTAATGTGCTGCTAATCAGTGGATCTATTTTTACACAATTCTAATGTTTTTATTACTATGCTTTTACAAGTCTTGAAATTAGGTAGTATTAGTCTTCTAGTTTTGTTCTTTTTTAAAGTTGTTTTGGCAATCCTAAGTTCTTTGCATTTTCCTATGAATTTTAGATCATATTTTCAATTCCTACCAAAAAAAAAGCCTTCATTGATTTTAAATGAGATTGTGTTTAATATATAGACTAATTTGGAGGTAATTTACATTTAATAAATATCGAATCTTCCTATGAATGTGTTATCTCGTTCCCTTTATTTAGGTCATCTTCATTTATCTGAGCATTGTTTTTGTAGTGTGCAGATCTTTTACATTTTGTCAGATATATCTCTAAGTAGTTTACATTTTTAATGCTATTCTAAATTATGTTTAAATTTCAACTTATGATCACTGCGGGATGTACACATATGATAGTTTTGCCCATTTATCTTAGATACTGCAACTTTGATAAGTACATTGATTGATTTTAAAATGTTAAACCAACTATGAATTCCTGGGATAAATCCCCTTGATCATGATGTATTCTTCTTTTTATATGTTATTGGCCTAGATTTGCTGAGATTTTCTTTATAATTTTTACATAATATATTCATGAGGGATCTTATTCTGCAGTTTCTGTTTGTTTTTTTTTTTTTGTTCTTGGTTTTGGTATCAGGGTTGAGTTGAAGATTGGTATAAAGTTTGTTATTACTTTTTTAAATTGTTCACTGCTGAAGTCATATGGACCAGCAATTTTTCTTTGTAGAAAGTTTTAAATTAAAACATAGAGCTATTAGTGTATCAAAATCTTTTTGAGTAGTGGGTGTCTTTTAAGGAATTTGTCCATTTTATGAAAAATTTCAAGTGTATTGGCATAATGTTCATAATTCCTTTATTATCCTTTTAGTATTTGCAGAGTATTGTGAAATATTTAATGAAATAACCTCTCTTATTCCTAATATGGCTAATTTGTTTCTCCTTTTTCCCCCCAATTCATCTGGCTAGAAGTTTGTCAATTTTACTCATCTTCTCAAAGAAACAGATTTTTATTTCAGTGTTTCTCTATTGTTTTTGTTTTCTGTTTCACTGATACCTATACAGATCTTTGTTATTTTCTTTTTCCTATTTACTTTGGGTTTTATTTGCCTCTTTTTCCTGTGTTCTTAAAATGGAACTTAGGTCATTGACTTGAGCGCTTTCTTCTATTCAAACATAAGTATTTATATAAATTTCCTCAAGTACTCCTTCCTTGAGATCCCACAGATTTTGTTATGTTTTGTTACAATTTTCATTTAGTTCACAATACTTTTCTAATTTCCCTTTTGGTTTCTTTTTTGACCCATGAGTTATTTAGAAGCATTTTTTTAGTTCCAGGTATTTGACTTGGACCTTTGAGTTTTCCAGATAGTTTTTTGTTAATGATTTATAACCTAAAACTATTTTGATTAGAAAACATGCTTTGTATGATTTGAAGTTTTTGAATTTATTCAGACATGTTTTATGGAACCAAATATTGTTGATCTTGGAAAATATTTCATGTGCCCTAAAAAAGAAAGTGTATTTCCTGCTTTGGATTAAGTATTATACAAATGTAATTTAAGTCAATTGGGTGGTAGTGCTATTTTTTATATCCTGATTCTCCATATACTTGTTTTTATCAATTATTGAGGGAGAGAAATGAAATCTTCAATTATAATTGTAGGATTTTCTAATTTTTAATGTAGAGTAAGTTTTAAAATATATGATCTACATATCAAATGCAGCGAAGAGTCAAAAGAAAAATTACGGTTAGTAGCATTATTTTAAAAGGCCTCAATAGAACATGTTTTGGTTTGTCCTATAAGTATGGATTATTTATATCTTTATATGCAAAAGAAACATTTCTTTACTGTATTCTATTTTATTATTTATTAATCCGTGTTCTTATTTTGTTTGACAGCGTCTGTGTTTTTGAAACAGGCATTTGAAGGTGAATACCCTAAATTATCACGTCTATATAATGACTTATGGAAACGTCTTCAACAATATAGTCAAAATATGCAAGGGAATTTTAATGCAAGTGGAACTACAGACCTCTTTGTTGACCTACAACACATAGAAGATGATACACAAGATATATTCCTACCCAAAAAGCCAGATTATGAGTATGTTTATTTAATTTTACCTGTTTGTTGGCATAGAGTTTTGTCTTTTAATTAGAAATTGGGAATGTGCCAAATTTCTAAATATTTGTAATGATTATAATTTTTATAGCTTAAAAGACTTTGCAAGACTTCTAACTGAAGAAGTTTAACTTTACACTTAGTTGAGCATTCTGATTCCTGCTAGAGTCAATTTTAAAGTATATCACTGACTAGAGTAGTCAAAGACTAAGAGATGAGAATATGTGGTTGTTATATTCTAACCAATAGTATACATGTGATTACATCAGATACCATCATTATTGGTTTGCCACTGGCATAAATGTGGCATCAAAAGAACTGGTGTGTTCAGAAACTCTAGGGAAAATAAGTCTATGCAAAGGTAGGTTCTTTGTGTGTTAGGGGAAAGCTGAGTACAGTTATCCCTTAGTATCCATAGGCATTAGTTCCAAGATCCATGTGGAATCTCAAGGTTCTTATATAAAATGGCTTAGTGTTTGATATAGCCTATGCATATCCTCTTCTATACTTTTATCATCTCTAGATTAGCTGTAATATCTAATACAAATGTAAGTGTTATGTAAATATTTGTTATACTGTATTGTTTAGGGAATAACAATAAGAAAAAGGCTGGATGTGTTCACTACAGACACATCTGTTGTAGGCCTAACTAGGCTTTCAATCTTTTTGGTCAAATCTGTGAACATGGAACCCACAGATGTGGAGAACTGACTATGTAGTCAAAACTACCCCCGGAATCCTTTCTGTCACCCATAAAAGTACAATAATGCAGCCATATTTAAGAGCCACATTATTATTATTATTATTATTATTATTATTATTTGAGACAGAGTCTCACTTTGTCACTCTTAGTAGAGTGCTGTGGAGTCACAGCTCACAGCGACCTCAAACTCTTGGGCTTAAGTGATTCTCTTGCCTCGGCCTCCCAAGTAGGTGGGACTACAGGCACCCACCACAACGCCTGGCTATTTTTTAGAGACGAGGTCTCACTCTGGCTCGGGCTGGTCTTGAGTATGAGCTCAGGCAGTCCACCCACCTGGGCCTCCCAAAGTGCTAGAATGACAGGTATGAACCACTGCATCTGGCCCAAGAGCAACATTAGAAACAAGTATACCATCTTAGTAAGTTCAACCCAGCCAGCTCTTCCTCCAAAACTGAAACATAATATTTTAAAATTTCTATTTGAGCATGAGATCAAGTGATTGCCTCTCACACCTTTCCTTAAACAGTACAACAGTATTTTATTTATTTATTTATTTGTTTGTTTGTTTATATTTCAGAATAACATGAAGTTACAAACGATTACGTTACATTGTTTACATTTGTTAGGTAAAGTCCCTGTTGGAGGTGTGCCATGTATCCCTACACTTTCCTCTTAGGTGAGAGCACAGCAATCCCTAGAATCATGTCTATTATGGCGAGGCTAATGAAAGCAGTAGCAGATTCTTATCACCTGCCGTATAAGAAAAATGTTGGATAGATACATGAGAGCTGTTAAAATAATTATTTGTTTCTCCTTTCATTTTTTTTTAGAGAACATGTAGTTGAGTCTCTGTCTATTGTAGTTAAAAGTTCTGATTGGCAGAATATAACATACATAAGTTCTGTCTAGACCCAGGGGCAGCAGTATTGGGTTCCTGTAATCCCAACAGGGAGGATCTCTTGAGCACTGGGTAACATAGCAAGACCTTGTCTCTATAAAAAATAAATACATAAAAAGAAGAAGTTGTGATTGGCAAAATAAGTGGCCAGAATAGGGGTGGAAAGATACGATGAAACTAGATTGTCTCTAGGTAACTCTTATATTAAACAAGAAGATTGGATTAAGCCTAATAGAAGATGGGACAAGAGGACAAAACCTATATCTGTTGATCTACAAAGATTTAATGATATATTACATATTTTAAAAGTATATATAATATAGCATGCATAGTATTATTCTATTTCTGGCTTAGTTTTATTTTTAAATCCATATGCATACACTAAAAAAGGTCTAGAACTATACAAAAGAAATGGTAACAGTGGTTTATCTCCAGGAGAAAGAATTATTTTGCATTTTTTACTTTTATTTAAAATTAGTATATGTTACTTGTGTTTCCAAAAAAAAAAATAAGTAGGGCTGGGTATGGTGGTTTATACCTATAATCTCAGCACTTTGGGAGGCCACGAAGAGAGGATCACTTGAGCCTAGGAGTTTGAGACCAGCCTGGGCAACATAGTAAGACCCTGTCTCTAAAAAAACATTTTTTTTTTGAGACAGAGCCTCCAGCTATCACCCTGGATAGAGTGCTGTGGCATCACGGCTCACAGCAACCTTCAATTCCTGGGCTCAAGCAAGTCTCTTGCCTCCACCTCCCAAGTAGCTGGGACTACAGGCGCCCACCACAACGCCCAGCCATTTTTTGGTTGCAGCCATCTTTGTTGTTTGGCGGGCTCGGGCTGGATTTGAACCCACCAGCTCAGGTGTACGAGGCTGGTGCCTTAGCCCGTTGAGCCACAGGCATCGAGCCTAAAAAAACATTTTTTAAAAAAATTAGCTGGGTATGGTGGAACACACCAGTAGTCCCAGTTACTAGGGAGGCTAAGGTAGGAGGATTGCTTAAGTCCAGGAGTTTAAGGTTGCACTGAGCTATGATGATACCACTATACTTTTTTTGGCTTAGGGGATAGAACAAGACCCTGTCTAAAAAAAAAGGAAAAGAAATAACTGAAGACTTCTTGATTTATTGAAAAATAATAATCTAGGGCGGCACCTGTGGGTCAGTGGGTAGGGTGCTGGCTCCATATACCGAGGGTGGGGGGTTTGAACCTGGACCCTGTAAAACTGCATTAAAAAAATAGCCAGGCATTGTGGCAGGCACCTGTAGTCTCAGCTGCTCGGGAGACTGAGGCAAGAGAATCGCAGAAGCCCAGGAGTTGGAGGTTGCTGTGAGCTGTGACTCCACGGCACTCTACCAAAGGCAATAAAGTGAGACTCTGTCTCTTAAGAAGAAAAAAAAAGTAAGAAAGAAAGAAAATAATAATCTATACATCTAGAAAGCTCAATAAACTCTCAAATAACACATCATAATATAAATGCCAAAAATCAAAGACAAGGATAAAACTTTGAAAGCAACAAGAGGAAAATTACACATCACTTAAAGGATAATTCCAATAATATTTATAGCTGACTTCTCAGCAGAAACAAAAGATGCCAAAAGGTAGTGCTCTCACATTGTTTAAAGGACAATCTTCAGTGGATCTATCCTTCAATAATGAAAGCAAGATAGAGATTTTCCTAAGTAAACAAAAGGTGAGAGAAAAGATTTTCCTAAGTAAACAAAAGGTGAGAGAATATGTTGCTGGCAGACCCAACTTACCAGAAATACTAACAAATTCTTCAGCGTGAAAGCAGGTGACCCCAGATGGTAATTTGAATCCACATGAACAATTAAAAAGCACTAGTAAGGCTAATTATGAAGTTATAAAAGACACTATAAACATGCATTTTCTTCTCTCAGCTGACGTAAAAAGCAGTTGTGTGTAAAATAGTATGTATAGAATGCATTGTTGAGGCTATAACATTTAGAAACGTAATTTGTGCCTAATACATTTGCAAATAACAGCACAAATGAAGTGGGTGGGAACAAAGCTGTTATGTGCTAAGGAAATGTGGACAGATGGTAAAATATTAATGGTAATGATTTATTGTGGGCTTATAATAGTAATAGATATAATACGTCTAACAATACCACAAAGATAAAATATTTAGAAGTAACTTTAATGAAATAAAGTGCAAAACTATACCCTGAAAACTGTATAATATTCTCAAAAGAAATTAAAGATCTAAATAAATGGAAAAACATCCCATGGTTATGAATTACTATAGATTCAATACAATCGCTATCAAAATCTCAGCTCACTTCTGTGAAGAAAATGAAATGAGATTCTAAATTCATATGGAAACTGGGCAACGTGACTCACGCCTATAATCCTAATACTTTGGGAGGCCAAGGCAAGAGAACCACTTGAGGCTAAGAGGTAGAGACTAACCTAGGCAACTTAGTGAGGCCCCTCCTACACAGAAAATTTTAAAAATTAGCCATGTGTTGAGCCCAGGAATTTGACATTGTGGTGAGCTCTGATGATGCCGCTGTACTGTAGCCTGGGAGACACAATGAGACCCTGTCTTAAAAGTATATATATATGAAATTTCAAGAGACCCAGAATAGTCAAAACAATTCTGAAAAAAAGAGTAATAAAGTAGGAAGACTCACACTCCCAGTTTCAAAGCTTACTACTTACTCAAGATGGTATAATTCTGGCCCAAGGATAGATGCAGAATTAAGAGTTTATAAAGAAACTAATAGATTTATAATAAGTTTATTTTCAAAGAGTGTAGAGAGCATTCTTTCATTGGGAAAAGAATAATAATAATCTTTTTGAAAAATGGTGCTGAAACAACTAAAAGCTTCATGCAAAAGAATGAAGTTGTACCCTTATCTCACATTATATGCAAAAATTAACTTAAAATGGATCAGAGATCTAAATACTAAAAATTTAAAACTGTTTAAACACAGGAGCAAATCTTTGTGCCTTAGGATTTGGTAAAGGATTGAGCACAAGCAACAAAAGATAAAACGGTATATTAGACTTTCTCAAAATTAAAAACTTTGGTGATTCATAGAATACCATCAAGAATGGGTGAAAATATTTGTGACTCAACTATCTGGCAGTGGAATTGTATCTAAAATATATAAAGAGCTCTTTCAGTTCAAAAATAAGATAAATAACCAAATTAAAAAAATAAAAGACAAATTAAAAAATAGACAAAGGATCTGAATAGATATATCTCCAAAGAATTTAGTCAGATGGTAGAAGGGGTAAGAGCAATGCTAAGGTGATGTCATAAAAGGGCCGGGTTGGCAGTTGTCTGTGTTCTTGGTTCTTGGCCAAAGAATGACCAGACCCAACAAAAGCAAAGCAAGCATGAAACGAAGTTCACTATGAAAGACAAAGATTCACAGAGCAAGAGAAAGCAGGGAGAGCGGAGAAGGAACAAAGAAATTTGTAACGGATTGTGATCAATTAACTTTAAACATTACTGCAGTCTGGACCATTGCCTCCAGGATCCTACAAATGAAGATCTAATTCAGTCATTGGGCAACAGCAAAGATATGGACTTCAGTGTCCTCTAGATGTTTGAAGGAATTGATGAGTTTTTCCAGGACTTCTCTGAGCCACATGAGAAACAGGCAAACCCTCTGGGTGTACCAGAGCTGGCAGCCCAAGGTGAGCACAGTCAACATGAGTCAACACAGAGCTTGGTGGTCCCTC